>JBCAUG010013014.1:0-11047 GCA_038406175.1 Haplosyllis leylae
GTCTGAGTCTGTGAGATTCTCCACCATATTGTAATAACACTAATCTTACCGAGGTCTGAGTCTGTGAGATTCTCCACCATATTGTAATAACACTAATCTTACCGTGGTCTGAGTCTGTGAGATTCTCCACCATATTGTAATAACACTAATCTTACCGAGGTCTGAGTCTGTGAGATTCTCCACAATACTGTAATAACACTAATCTTACCGTGGTCTGAGTCTGTAAGATTCTCCACCATACTGTAATAACACTAATCTTACCGAGGTCTGAGTCTGTGAGTTTCTCCACCATATTGTAGTAACACTAATCTTACAGAGGTCTAAGTCTGTGAGATTCTCCACCATATTGTAGTAATGCTAATGTTATCTCAGACTGGAGATTCTCCACCATATTGTAGTAACACTAATGTTATCTCAGTCTGGGAGATTTTCCACCATATTGTAGTGACGCTAATGTTATCTCAGACTGGAGATTCTCCACCATGTTGTAGTAACGCTAATGTTATCTCAGTCTGGGAGATTCTCCACCATTTTGTAATAAAACTAATCTTACAATGGTCTGTAGATGAAATTGACGATGCAAAAATGGGACTTTGTCTCCAAAGAGATAAGACCAAGAGAACTGTCATTGATGTCTTTGGCAATAGATGCGTTTTCAAATTGCTTTCAAAGGAATGTGTCTAATTGAAATTTAGATAAAATGTATAAAATCTGCAGTTGGTTATTTTTCCTGAAGTAGCTTTTCTAATTTGCTTAAAACTATTTTTGAAAAACCTTAATTGTAAATAGTTTTGTGTTAAACGTCATTTCTCTGATCAGCAGATGATTAAATTCAATTGGAGCTTTGTGTTTTATTAGAACTCTAAAATTAAGTTTTGTTTACATTGCACTGTCGGCGGCAGGGCAAATAACAATGTATAATTTGAGCTGCACAAAGTTGTGATAATTGTTTTGTTTACGTTGTGCAGACATATCTCAGAAAAATGAGTTAAAATTGGTACTTTGACTCAGAACAAGTAAAGACTCAGAAGTCTTTTATTAATGGGATAAACGGCATCAGATCTGCACAATATGCTGGTAAAAATAGATTTCTATGACACATGAAATATGAGTTGACGAGTCGTGGAAAGAGATGATTGAATTGAATTGGAACTTTGTTCTACAAAGCACAAAATCCTCACAAACATGGTGGAGAATCCGTAAACACCACATATACAGTGGTGGATCCAGGATTCCCAGAAATGGTGGAGAATCCATAAACACCACATATACAGTGGTGAATCCAGGATTTCACAGAAATGGTGGAGAATCCGTAAACACCACATATACAGTGGTGGATCCAGGATTTCACAGAAATGGTGGAGAATCCGTAAACACCACATATACAGTGGTGGATCCAGGATTTCTGGAGTGAGGGGAGATTGAACCAGATAAATTGTTACACGACTGCAGTTCTTAGCCTTTTTGTTTAATAAGTATTAGCCAAGTTATACATTTCTATTGATCACATAGAAGGGCAGGCAAGTTGAGTGGAGAATTATTTGTTTTACACTGAGTTTTCCGTGAGTTTCAAGTACAATTACGGAGAAATAGCACATCCCTCGCGGCAATAAAATATTTAACCACCACTCCCTCCTCTTTGTTGGATGTAAGAAAAACAGTAAGATGTAGAATAGCGAAAGAAGAGACATATTGAATGACACAAATATTTCTTCTATGCCCTGGTCTAGCGGAGGGCCGTGGGAGGTGCTATTGGTGAACTGAACTCAGTTTAAATGACTGTTACACTGAAATGACACAAGGTGGGAGTCCAACAGGAACGTGTTCCCTTTGCCTCTTCGGGGTCCAATTTTCTCATTTGGCCAAAATATTAGGTTGATGGACTCCATCTTTGGAATTGCCCCCTTCCCTTTCTCCATCGCATCCACTTTTAGCGAGTCACAGATCCGCCACTGATTGGAAAGCAGCTTCACTCGTGTAAAGGTCTTGTGATGGAGTTCCATACTGTAAATCCATAACGTGCTCATTCAAGCGGTCTAGTAGATACTTCAGGTGGCAGCACTCAGTGTTTCAGTTTTTATTTATTTGGTTAATAAAAAAATTGAATTTATATTATTTTATACAGATTTTTGTGTGCCCTTGCTTGGGGTCGGTGCCGTTTTGTGTGGGATTTATTGATATGTCTATGTAAAGAGGATGAGGGGTGAGAGGGGGACTTTAATTACGAAAAATGAAAGAATGGAATGAAATAGAATTATCTGAATCAGTCAGGGAGACCTAGAACTTTAGCAGTAACTCAAACACTTCCAGGATATTCTATACAGGGGAAATTTTTGTATAGACTATGTTTTAAAAAAATTGCACAAAAATGAAAGAAATTCAGTCAAGGTGGAAGTGTGCTGAGAAGGCAGACAGGAGGGCAGTGGAGTCTAATATACCCAGATCAAATTTTGTTACATTTTATTTAAATGTTCGTACACTTCAAGTAAATAACTTTTCGTGTCTTTAATTTTCGCAATGGTTGGCTTGAGTTGTATGTTGTTACCGCCCGCGTACGTAGTATGACGGGAAGGTAATGTTTTCACAGTGTCTGCCTGTCCACATATCCATCCTAGAATACTTCCACTGGTCCTATGTCCTTTCTGTGGGGGGGGGGGGGTATCCCAGGTCAGGTTGGGGCACCCCCTGGCCATGTCAGGTTAGGTACCCGCCTCCCCAGGGAAAGAACAGCAGCGAGAGCAGCGGGCGGTATGCCTCTTGGAGGACTTCTGAAGGCAACTTTCCTGAAATTTTTGCTGAAAGTTTTTTTAAACCTTTCGATGTCAATATTGGACAAAAATCCAGAATTGTCAGATTTGTCTTATATGGGAAAAACTTGATTGTATGTAAGGGGAGGCACACATATCGCATTTCACCTACACAGTTGTGAATTGTCAGGTTGAAGAGTTCCACATGAGACCATATATGGTCAGATAAAAATGGTGTGCATGGAAATGAGGCAGTTCTATTGGGTCCAACTGGAAATTTTAACATAAGATGAATCTCTACCACTGCCTAACCTTATATTTTCGCAACCCCCCAAAAGGCCAGTTTGTGCACTCAGAATTTCTCTTTATAATTGGTCAGACTCAACCATGGTACTTACAAAGGACTGTCATTGGTCAAGGGCAGGTGGGGTGATGTGTGCACGTGAACACTGTGAACTGATTGGATTATAGATGAATCCCATCACATAATACCCACCATTGTTGGATCCCAGGGGGCGTCAGGGATGCGTGCCCCCCTCTGGGTCCAATAGATTGTGATTAAATCTAAGTGGGCGTGTCACTCTAAGTTAGATGGATACTCACCACACACGTACCATTACACTTAAGACTTGTTTACACATAACGTTTTCGTGTACGTCTGTGTCAACGTTTGCGTCAAGTTTTGTATTGACACGTGTGTTTCTTGCACACGCAGAGAATGGGTCTGAGCCAATTCCCTGCGTTTTCCATTAGCACAATGTTAAAGCTTTGACGTAGACGCAGACGCAAATGCTACGTGTAAACAGAGCTTTAGTCTGCAAAATGTGCTTAGACACTTCTTTTAAACCATAAAATTGTGAATTTTTCTTGCTTGAAACAATACTGCTTTTAGTTTATTATGGATGTAATTATCTGTAAGTTTCTCTCTGATTTAGGACAAAAGGTTTGACTAAGCAAATTTACATAGTTGTCTTGTATCTGGTTTTCAACTTTTTCAACTCAGGCTTTTCAAAAAAAAATTTTTGACATCAACTGAATCAATATGCCTGATGGATATTTCTGCATCTATTTTTAAGTCACTCAATATTTTACACTTTGAAGGTAAGGTTACTCATTTATGGACAGGTTTTAGTAATGGCATTAAAATTGTTTTTCAGAATTAGGTTTTATTTATGGTTACTATTGGGTTCTTGACTATTAATTCACATAGATTCTACAGAATCACGAGAGAGCTAAAACATTCCAGCAGCAAAATGTTACCTCCAGCAGGATTGGAACCCAGGCACTGACTTTGCTCTGACTTTCATGTCTTGCATGCTACCACTGAGCTTATTCCCTTATCTACTGGAAGCATCAGCCCTTTAGATCCTTATATAGTTATGCTCTATTGATTGCAAAAAAAATTCTATGTCCAAAAATCAATAGAGCATGACTTATAGAATCTATAGAATTTAAAGCCAATTACGGAAAAATAATCTACAGCTGAGAACAGTGATGTTTCTCTGCAAGACAACTAAAAAAATCCAGTAGCAAAATGTTACCCCCAATGGGAAGTGAAACCTGGCACCTCTGACTTTCTTGCCCTGTATGCTACTATTTGAGCTAATTACACTATTTTCTGGAAGTTCCAGTCCTTTAGATTCATATAATCATGCTCTAATGATTCCCAAAAGATTCAAAGTCCAAGAATCAATAAAGCATAAAGATCTAAAGGGCCTGTGTTTTGGAGGCGATTTTTTTCACTAAATATTTATCTGATACTTCCAATTGTTCAAACATTGGCCAAATACGTAACAATAAATTATACTGCTTTCGGGTGCAACAATGCAGTTTTCTCTAAATGAAGCAGAACTTTCCTTGAATTCAGTGAATTCAGAGAATCTGAGAAATCACTGAAGTCATGAATTGGGTTCAGTATAAGGATCTGCTCTGTTACTTGTGTCTCTGTGGTCTAGTGGTATTATCTCTGTCTTTTACACAGGAGATCTTGGGTTCCAATCCCACAATCCCCAATTTCATTTTAAATTTTTTTGTCACTGAAACATTTAGAGAAAACTCCAAAATGTCTAAATTTTTTAATTGCCAAATATTAGTTAGATTTGTCTTAAACTTAAAAAAGTGAAAAAACTCAAGGTGCCATTTTTCCTATTGATATTCTATTATTGTTCATGAGGTAATAAGACATCTAACAGACACTAGGGCCCGCATCGTATACTGACTACCACCCGTGATATACATACACACAGCAGACAAACTCTTTCCAAGTTACTAAATAATCAAAAATTTTACTCTGCACTGTGTGAGACAGACGCTCGAAATGAGAGGTTTCCGGTTCCGCTGCTTGTCAGCGTGTGTCATTTGAATCACAAAAGAAAAAATCAAGGAGTGCAGAATTACATTTTAGTGATTAGTTAATGTTGTTAACCAGTCTAAATTTATTACCAGACTTATGCAAGTCTAAACTTAATTCATTACCAGATTTGTGCAAGTCTAAACTTAATTAATTACCAGAGTTGTGCAAGTCTAAACCTAATTTATTACCAGACTTATGCAAGTCTAAACTTAATTCATTACCAGACTTCTACAAGTCTAAACTTAATTAATTACCAGACTTCTACAAGTCTAAACTTAATTGATTACCAGACTTGTGCAAGTCTAAACCTAATTTATTACCAGACTTGTGCAAGTCTGAACTTAATTAATTACCCGACTTGTACAAGTCTAATTAATTGCCCTCCCCCTAATGTTCATTTCAATCTTCCCTTTGACCTTCTGTTTCTGAGGTTCAGTTCAATCTCATCTCACATGCTCCTCTCAACATGAAAATAATATCTTTGACCTCATGTGGAAATAATTTCCTAAAAAGTGACGAAGCAACCCCGTTTCCATCACTAAGGTAACTCTCTATGAGTCACTAATTATGCATATCACGTTTCATCTTACAGCTAATTAGGCCATTTTCCACATAATTAGCTGTTTCATTGGATTCTTTTACAATGTTGAACACTCTTCAGAAATGTTCAAGTACATCACTATTCAAAATATGACAATTAGTCTCCCTAAGGGAATGAATAGGTCATGCCAAAATAATTAATTTGGTAGATTCTAGAGTATGCTGATACAGAAAAATAAAATGTTTTTGTTCCCCATGGGTACTTGAATATAATACTTTCTAATAACCAACTCCATATATTATTTATGCCATACGCAATTTACTGGTATAATTCAAATTGGTAATTTCATAGTTACCATCAGTAAGGTAGCTATTAAATCATTTTGACCAATGCATCCAATTGGTCTCAAATGTTTTTTGTAAAAAACCTTGAGTGTCTGTAGCGCAGTTAGTTGTCTTCAATCTAGTCTTGCAAGCCACATTATTAGCTTTGTCAGGGTTTGACAATAATCGATGTCTCTAGTCCTGTGTCTAGTTTTTAGCTTTAGCCTGGTTTTAAGATTTGCACAATCGAGTTTTCCCATAGGTATGTATACACTGGGAAGGAAAAAATAAAGTCAGTCATAAAATTGTCCCCGGTGGCGATGGAACAAATGACTTTCGGATCATCATGCCTATGCTGTACCAACTGAACTATGTCAACATTCCATTGTCAGTCTGAATCTTCATTGCCTTTGTAGAATCATGCTCTATTGATTCTAGAAATTATCACACTTCAAAAAGTGAAGTGGTACATGGCTAGCACAGTCAGTAGAGCATTGATGTGATGATCAAGAGGTCCTGGGTTCCATCTCCACTGGGATAATTTTATGATGAATCCATTTTGTCCTTCTACGTGTAACCCTTTGTTGACAATGTTACTGACTTTGCATAATTTTAGAGAAAACTCGAATACGCCGCGACTTTAGCGAACTTGTCTTCAATCTAGTCTTGCGAGACACGCTTGCAGCTTTGCCATATAAGTAAGTGTCTCCTGTCAATCAAAGGTTCAAACTGAGCTGAGACGTCAAGATGTTGCTTCATGGGTCTTACCGCTTCTTTTGCATTTTGAATACCATTCTTGGTAGAGGTAGGTATTAACTGTGTAGTATAATGAGTTGCAATTTTAATTATTTTTGCGTTCAGACAAGTTAACAGTTTAACTGTCTGAGTTTCATGATCAATATGTCAGAACTTGTAAAAGTATCTAAACTTAAGGATTAAACTTGTCATGGGATCTGGCACAACATGTCTCTGTGAAGCCTTAGAATGGCAAATTGTTGAGAAAACAGTTCTCAGTCCACGGCGTGATTCAAACTTCCAGTTGCCTGCATCTTCACTGATTTTTTATTCTATTTTCATTTTTTAAAATTTTATCACATACCAAAATGTACATCATATTGCATAATATGTAGCAATGCCAAGTAAAAATTGTCCTTTAGGTCCATATTCGAGTTTTTCCTAAATGTTTCGCTGAATTCAGTGACAAAAATAATAATATTTCAAAAAGAGGATTGCTGTGCTTGAACCCACTATCTCCTGTGTGAGAGACAGAGACTATACCACTGTGCCACAGACACGCAGCCGACAGTTAGATTGATCCTAATTTATGCTTCACTGATTTCTCAAATTCGCCGAATTCCCTGAATTCAGTGAAAGTTCTGCTCCATTTAGGGAAAACCCCATTTGCTGTCTTTTTCACTTTTCTGCTATTTTGTACATCAAAAATATGTTATCATTGCAAAGATAAAAAGAAATGTTTTGTGGCTATTGCTGATTTTTAATATCAATCTGTCATACTCTTGTATTTATCAATTAAATTAAAGCAACACCTTTGTGGTATGTTACACATATTTGACTTATAAGGGGAAACTAAAACAGGACACTGCAAAGGTCAGAAGAGAAGTTTACATTATATTATGCATCCAAAGCACAGTGTGTATGCAAGCACATCTACTGTTATAGTAAGTTTTGATAATTGGATGTCCTTATACAGTGAGAATCTAGTAAACAAGTCACAAAAAACTTTTGCTGAACCACATAATCCTCTAACTATATCTGGTAAGCAGAACAATTGAAATGAGCAACTGATTCAAGACATATTTGCATGATTGCAGTGTTTTTGTTCTAAAATATTTCAGTTGCAGTTACAAATGTATTGTTTGCCAAAAAGTGTTCCAACTTATCCTGGTAAGATGTTCACAGCATCTGTGTGAAAAAGGAAAATTTACTTTGGTCTGTTCACCACATGACCCTCAAACCCTAGTTGATAGAGTATTATTGATAATTAATCATAATTGATCATTGTATTATTGATAGAGTTGATATTGAAATGAGTTGAGATTTAGCATAGTGTTTAATTAGAATATTCTATGTGAATAATGTAAGTACTTTAGGTCTAGTCACATCTGGAACATTCTGTTTAGGTTTTTTCATATTGAGAGCATTCTCTACACAAAAGTGTAAAAGCACTTTGATTTTAGAGTGATCTGTGTAAGAAATAGAACCACTTTGGATCTGTTCAACATCTTGAACATTCTGTGTGAAAAGAGTAAAACTACTTTACTTCATTTAATATATTTCTTCTTTATTGACATCAACAGTATTCTGCATGAAGTACTGAAGTACATATAATATATTATTCACTTATTATCCAGAGTGTTCTGGAGGAAACTGTTGAGGCTGTTTTAAATCTATTCAATCTAGAGTGTTCTGTATAAAACTGGAAAATAACATCAGGTCCCTCCAATGTCATAGCATGGAGATGAAAGTTCTTAACTTGCATGAATACATTTTTTCCTTGCCAGACAACTTATTGATTATATTAAATAAGAAAACAAAAAACACAAGCACATATGTTTCAGTATCCAAAATGTTAAAACAGTTGTCCCTCATGAAAAATGCTTGATATTAATTTTTTAATTTCTATTTATTAGATGTTCATTTTTTAGAGACTGGATGTGACCTGGGCAGGTACAAGTCGCCACAGGGTATATGCACACCTTGTCCTCATGGATCCTACAATGATGATAGATGTGTCATAGCATGCACACCATGTCCAGGAGGCCTTACTTCCACATTCGGTGCTGCAAGCATTTCAGATTGCAGTAAGAAATCAAGTATTAGAAAGTATTGAATTGGATGATTTCTCCAGGTCAAGTTTTCATTAAATTCAAATTAAACAATTTAATGTCACAGATACCCACCCATCCTGGTTCACTTCTGTCTGCAATAGGCCTGCATTATTAAACTTGACACAACATGCCATGTTTGTACATGACAGTCATAATACTTCATATGAGATACTTCCTGCTTATTTCCAGAATGTGGTAGAGGTTATTTTAGTACCAACACAAACGGTAGAGATCATGCAAGTAGGGGTTGCACACCCTGCCCCATAGGAACCTACAATCCATGGAACACCAAAGAATCATGTGAAGCTTGTCCAGCAGGGAGGATCACCCTCCAAGAAGGTTCAGGAAGCTACAGGAAGTGCATACTAAGTATGACTATATTTTTGGTTAATTTCTTTCAAGGTCTTTACCTTTGTACAAAATATTACATGAACTTAGTTTTCTGATTTTCATCTGCCAAAATGTTGGCTGGTCAAGAATGTCCATGCTATAAAACCTTAAGCCCACAGGTAAAGAAACGACTTTTAGATTCATCTAAAACTAAAAAAAGTTAATTATGCCCCTCAAAAAGAAACGTCTGAGGTCCCTAACTCCACAAATAATAATAAACTGACAAAAAATCTTAAATTCTTAAGGTTTTGAACATTTGTTCCAATAAACCAATAAATTGAAAAACAAATACTTCTTTTCAAAATTGGTTAATATTTTGAAGCAATTAGCCACAAGACTTGAAATGTTTAGAAGCTGTAATCATCCACTATCATCAGTAAGCTGATATCAATTGATGCAAAACAGCTAAATGTTGAAATGTAACAAGTAATATTCATTCAATGCAAGATACCATACAACCAATCAATTAGAGAAATATAAACTACATTTTTCATAAGAAATAATAAGGAAAAAACTACATTATTTCCACCCAAACTCATAGAAAGTTTGTGAAATTTCTAGTAAAAATCTAACAATTAATAAAAGTACTGCTTCACTGACAAACCTTAAAACAAATTTATGTAATGATGAATGCAAGTGTAAATATAATAAATACTGCAAAAGCACTTAATGAAAATCCAATCAATTAAATGTTCCTACTGTAGGATGTGATCCAGGGTATTACTGGATACAGATTGTAGGACCTTATGTGGGTGTTTCGGATAGATGTGTAATCTGCCCAAAAGGAACATACAATGGTGAAGAGCATGCAGATCAGTGTACTCCATGTCCATAGGGACAAACCACATTACAGGAGGGAGCCACTAGTGTGGCAGAATGTCAACCCGGTAAGTAAAATGATTAACTGAATGAAGTACAATGATATACTAAATGAATACAATGATAGACTGTATGAAGTAAAATGATACACTGTATGAAGTACAATGATACACTGCATGAAGTAAAATGATACAATATATTAAGTAGAATATCTACATTCAAAAATCCATGATGACATGATGAAAATCTTTATAAATAAAATAATTAGAGAATGATACATCACCATTCACTAAATACTGGTACTCATATATATAAGCTAGCAGGCTTCCTTAAATCAATACTGGTTTCCTTGGTCTATATTAACATTTCAATATTTCAGTTTTCACAGGATAATCAAATTATGAAGACATTTATAATTGTAGTCATTGTAGTAATTGTAGTTTATGTTAATATTTTTCCCATTTCAGAATAATCTTCAGATGAAATAAGTTTGAATTATGAAAATTCAGAATTGTAACCTTGACATGATTTAAATAAATAGAACATTTGGCTTGAAGTCTGTTGTACTTTTTAGTTATTTCTCTGCATTTAAAATTTGAATGATACTTGAAGGAATACAAATAAAGTGTCTGAAATCAAAGTCAACCTAAGATAACCTACACACACTAAATTAAAACTTGTTTAATAGACAAGAGGATCATTCAAAAGAAAAAGAAACTCTGTAATATTAAATACTGTGACAATCTCAATGGCAACAAATGGAAATGTTGTTGTCTTGAAATGGAATGGAATTTCATTCTAATTATTTCATTTTTGGTTAGTTTAATTTGTCAAATTTATTGAAATATGGGTCTTTTTTATCAACACATACAGGTAAGAATTATGTACCTGTGTCAAAACTTGATCTGATTTTAAGACAAAATACTTTTATTTCTATACACTATTGTTGGAGTCCCTACCGACCAAGGTGAAGGTCACCGTGATGACCTTGTATATAAAGCATGCCCCAGCCGACCAGCGGGCAC
>JBCAUG010013025.1:0-11046 GCA_038406175.1 Haplosyllis leylae
ATCAAGCATTGCTTGAAACTTCGAATTAAGTGGAACTTCGAATTAACCGTGTTCGATTTAGCCGTGCCCGACCTGTACTTAGTTTGATCATCTATGTAACTTCAACTGCTTTAGTTTGGCAGTAAAAGAAATCCAATCAGACATTGCCTTGGATGATAATATATGGCAATTTAATGGTCTGGTAGAAGGGTGACCTGAATTAGCTATTGCTACACATATCAAAAGGCGAAATTGAGGAAGAGGAACTGAGTGCAGTTCTTAAAGAATTAGGAAACTGCCTTCAGAAGAGAAGTGAACTTCTCTGTATGTGCACTGAACAACACTCTTGATCTACTTCCCGCGGAAAGCTTAATATCAAGAAGATGCCATCATTGCATCAAATTATTGGGCATTAAGCAAAAAAAAAAGATGTAATCTCTGGAGTTAAGTTGAACTAAGGTTAGCCTTTATCTTCTGGGAATTAAGTGCTTTTCAATCAATTTTATTGACTTACGTGTTTCTTGTCTTCGTCTTAAACTCAGCGATTTCTTTTACCCGATAAAGCCTTTTACTGAAGGTGAATTAAATTCGAAGCAAAAATATCTCAGTTTTTATTTCGTCAACTTCATCAAAAACAAAAGCCTAATTGATTTAATGAATGCGTACAAATGCACAGTTTATCATAGTGTTTAGTGCTTTAGTTCAATGTGACCAAATGTAGCAAGTTACGAACAGCAGAAACGCTACAATAAAAAGCTGGAGATCAGTCAATGTGATTTTTTACGCTTGTGTGGAAAACAGATACAGTTTTACGTTGACTGAACGCATTTGATCAGTGTTTAATTAGTCTGCTTCTAATTGCCATAAGTGAATAAATATCAAAATGCTTTGCGTTTCTTTTTCTCATTTTGTCAAAAATATTACCGTTGTGTTCATATCACTTTTATGAAATACTTTGACGAACATTTTGGCATTTGTCTTGGGCTTAATGCTCAGTTTTAGTTTGAACTGCAGGTTTAACACTTGCATTTACACATTAAAGCACCCATGACTAGAACTAAAGACATTACAACAGTGGCAGCAGCCATGGCAGGTTTCGTGCTTCTATCATCTTCACCTGTGTCTGTAGAGTTAGAATTTCCTTTTGGCATTGTTGTGCCTATGGTAGGCGTTGTTGTCCCATCACTTACTGATGCCAATACAGAAGTTAAAGCTTCGATGATAATAGAACTATTACCCGCTTTTGGTGTGGTGCTTATGCTAGCATGCCCTTTCGATAGTTTTGCAATCGGAATTAACGTTCCATCAACAATTCTATTATACATCTTGTAATTGCAATTTTCTGATTCCACAAAATATATTGTGTCTTCCTGGTCAAATGGGAACAACCAACAGTGTACATGATATGGTGCAGAAGTGGTAACAGTTATGAGTAGTTTGTCTTTAGTGGGTACAAATGTTGAATGTTCAATACATCTGTACTCATTGCTGAAGGTATGAACTGAACAGTCTTTCAATATGGGTTGAAAAATTGCATCAACATTGTTTTGTTGTATCTGACCAAAACATTTTCTGCTGTTTCGGAAATATGCTGTGAAATATTCAAACTCAGACAGATCACATGTAGAACTGTGTGTGATTTGTGTCGTAATTTGTAGATTAGTTGTATTTGTTCGGTATGGATTGCCATCCAGCTTCATGCTACTTTCGTATTTGAAACCATTGCAGTCGTATGGGTCATCTTTGCTTTTTACTAGCGGCCATAACTTCGTTTGACTGAGATGCATAAAGAGCACTTGGTTCATTTTGGTAAATCTGACACAGGTATATCTGGGCCTACATCCGTTTTGCGTTACGCTGACAAGCATTTGCTCCTGGAATTGATTTTCATCATTTGAACTCATAATTTCTTTGGCACTCCTTCCTGAATTCTTTGGCCCAACAGCCCATTCAATGCAATGCAGAGTTTCAACATTTTCAACATTAATTTCAGATGCTGTAACATTAACATTTGGCCGCTTGTCTGACTGGCGTGTGTCTATCCAGGTATCAGTGATTGGGAGTTTGAACTGACAGGTTCTTGGACTATCCTCTGTGCAGAACCCGCAAGTCTTGGCACACGTTCTGGCAATGTCTTCGCTGTAAGAACACGGATCACTTAACGTAGAACAGATTTCATAATCGTCATAACATAAAGAATCTAATGTTTTAGGACTTTGGCTTGACAAGGTTAGTGATAAATAATTGTGTGTTACCCTGATTGAACTCTCTTTGGTAGCATAGAGATCCTTCATTAATAGCGCGTGCAGTGTAACCCCGTATGCCACAATCTTGGGGTACCTCAAAAGCCACAGATATTTAAAGCTTTCCTCATTTATCAAAATAAAGTTGAATTTTCCAAGAGTCCAACTGATTAAACACTGGGTCCTTTGAGTAGGAAACATAAGCAATCCGTCCGGTACACAAGAAGCTTGCCGAAAATAGAAATGCAACCCTTCCCCTGGAAGACATTCACTTTCCAACCTAGTCTCACCCAGATATCCGTCACATACTCCAGTGTTAGAACTTTTATCATAAACTTGCATATTATAGCCGCCTGTCAACGAACACACTTCTTTGCGACTTTTTAGCGCATTGTAATCTATGATGATCCAACCGTTTAATTTGAGATTATTGTCATCGCAAAGAATAGTGTCGAGATTGTCGGATAGTTCCGCTTCCTTGATTTGAAGAATTGCAGTATCTCGCAATAGGAACTCTACACAGGTGTACTTTCCGTTAGTTTGCCCGTTCCGTTCGTGCGCCACTAGGAATTTGCTGCCCCCGATGTAACGTAGGCACGCCAGACAGTAGAAAGGTACTCCAGTCTTCAATGATGCCACTCGTATGACGTCATTTCCAATAAAATACCTGCAATTAATATGTAAAAGGTAAATATGTTGATGATAAATTGAACTTTTTCCAGGTAATGTCTCTTGACTATTTGCAATAGGAAGCGCTGTATTGATATAGATGGTAACAAAAGGATACGATTGTGGCATTTCCTTCTTGACCTAATCGTTTTGTGTACATTGTAATATCAATTTCAGCACAGGTAAGAGAAATAACATGAGGTAATGCTGTTTATTTCAGCGTCAATACAAACTAATAACAGAACAAAATTAGCAATTTTCATGCTACTTGTTGACTGCCAGGACAGATTTAAAACTAACCTTTACCACCTCTAAAATGTTTCCCATAGATCGAAATTTATGGCCTGCCAAAATTTTGGAAACTTTTGGACCGTTCACTGACTCCCTTTTTACTGTACCTTTTATCGGAACATCGGAGACACCAAAAGCAATTACCTTTGGTTCATATTAAAGAGCATTTTGTTTCATATTTATGACAGTAATTACAAATCGAGCACTTACTGTAATGTAACTTCTCTGTTTTGGTCTCTTATCTCCCCCTTCCAGTCTCTAGCATTGTCGATTCCATTGACTGTGCTCTGTACATAATCCGGAAACACACATGTATGGACACTGGTGCTCAGGATTTGTATGGATAATAGAAGGTAAATCCATAGAGAGAATCCAGAATGTATGTGATGTTGCCAAAATGTTTCCATAAATTGTGTACGCCTTTTATCCATGTTTGAAGATGAGTCTATGGTATAAAGTTACATAAATGTTCCACAGACCTAAGTTCTTTTAAAGTCATACTGAAAGATATTTTAAAGTTAATATAAAGTAACAATTTCAGTATATAGTTTAGTAAAATGTAATTTCCCTTAAATATAAACATGTGGTCTGAAATCTAACTTATTTTCATACACCAAAGAGTCTTTTGTTTAGCTACTTATCATTTTGTCAGAGAATCTACTTGCTTCAACATCTTCCATATATGCGGTACATATATTTACCTTTGAGCACACAGTTGGCAATCCTTTCAAGTGCTATCTCACCGACACCATTTCTTGACTTTCAATATTGATAAAAGTATAAAGAAATTTCTTATAAGTAAAATTGCGATGCTGTTACATGTTTATCTGACAAAAAATGGCAATTACGTGTCAGTTGTTCGTTTCTTCCATGAATACTGTCATCATTAGGGGCCGGAATAGAAATCCAAGGAAAAGTCACGAGTCGGTTCACCCACACAATTTGGCTGTCATGGCGCATAATCCTGTTTACCTTAGCATTAAGTGTCCTACACAATTGAGTTGATAACTACACTACTACATTACGTATTTTGTAAACATAAAAAGAATATCAAAATGAAGTACTTTTCTTCTTAATAAGGACATAGCCATTTGAGCATGAGCTTCTTGGTGTCCCATATTCTGTTCTTTAAAATTGTGTCTACAAATCATTACCACACACTAGGAGAAACTAGAATTTTACACTGTGCAAGCTAACTTTGCTTTGAAAAGTGAATTCAGTTTTCAGATCAAATGCGACAAGAAAATCCAAGACGATCAAGAAGATGTTAAATTCACTACTTTATTATATCATGCTGTATCAATAAAAAAATATGTTTAATTTTCGGACAATATATATTGTACAAATGTGAGCCTACCTTGATTGCGGAAGGCCGTTCCTAATAACCTCCGTCGAATTACAGTATCCTTGCAATGCTCACATAAAATAGTATTTTAGATCCCAACAAAACAGTTGAAGCCTGACAGAATATTTACTTAAGGATCATCCGGTTTACACTGTGCATTGCGCATTTCTTCAAATAAACAGCATAAAACTGACCTCCATTGATAAACTGTGTAAATAGACATTAATTATAATCATCACATAATGCTACAACTAATCCATTTCCATCAACACAAGTCTAATTGTTTGGATAATGTGTAAATGATGAGTAATTGTCTGCCTGTTGAAAAAGTATGAGAGTGATCGCTTCTTATTGTCTGCTGTGTTGTGCAACCTACATATACAGGTCTCCCCGCTTATGTCGACACCTCTTAACTCGACAAACTGCTTTATTCGACCTTTTCTCTTGTTCCCAACTTAACTCCTATCATGTAAATAGAGGTTGTTTACCTCGACCTCCTTTTACCTCGAACATTTTACATGGCTCCCTTCAATGTCGAGCTAAGCGGGGAGACCTGTATTTATTGTAGCGCAGACTCAAACATGAGTAGACACCGAGGAATGTATGAACGTATGTGTATTGTGATCACAATACACATACTCTTTTGCCTGTGCTGTCTATTGGAAAAGGTTAGTTAAGTTTTCAACGCCTTCAAAAGAACCTTTTCATTAGGAAAATATTTCATTGGCGAAGAGTTAAGTCATGAAGTGTAAAGGTTTGAAGGATCCAAGTTTGGGAATGTTTTCCACGTACAGGTCGTACACCTCTAATTCAAACACGGTTAATTCGAAATTCCACTTAATTCAAACTTTTTGCTAAATCTGCCACTTTTCTATCTTTTCAGGGTTAAAATGCTTGGTTTATTCAAACATAGTTAATTTGAAGTTCCACTAGATGAAAGCCAATGCAAACCTTCTTTAATTTGAAGTAATTGATATTTGAACTTTCAAGGGATGTTAAATTGAACTTTGTTGTAATTCAAAGTCTTAAATTGAACTATTTCTTTATTTGAAAACTTTTGATTTTACATCACATTGTAGATTGAACTCTCGACTCTCATGACATGCAATAAAAGCCACTTCAAAGGTAATGCTGCAACAGGTGTCCCAAAATATTCTCTGTCTTCAATAGAAAGAACATTTGTTGATTTTTACTATCTCAAGCCCTGGTCAAATTAAAAGTAACAAATAACCCTTCTCTGAATCCCATTGACTTCAGTGGAACATTTGTTGATTTTTACTGTCTCAAGCCCTGGTCAAATGAAAAGTAAAAAATAACCCTTCTCATGACATGAGTCCCATTGACTCCAATAATAAATCTATTTATATTCTCAGCCCTCTCAACATGAATCCCATTAAATGTAATTGCCAGCTAATACTAGCAGTTCAAAAGTGATAACAAGTAACATTAATGCTACTCTCAACATTCTTGACACAAATCTCATTGACTCCAATGATAAATGTCTGTTTATTCTTAACACTTTTGACATGAACATAATTAAAGGCTAATACTAGTAGTTTGAAATGGACAACAAGTGATCACATTGTAGATCAAACTCTTGACACTCATGACATGTAATAAAAGTCACTTGAAAGCAATATGCTTGTTACTCTCAATACTCATGACATGTAACCATGAAAGGGGCTAGAATCCCAAGTTGCATGCAATCTTAAGAATGATAAATGATCAGTCTTGATGGGCTGACAAGTCTATCAAGCCACTGGGTATAAATAGTGGTTATGAATAATAATTAGGGAGGAGAGGCTGCACCTCTAAACAACCTATAAATAGGGTGAGGAGCTGAGGCAGCCAAGAACTTGATATGTAGCTCTCTTTGTGAACACTTGTTGCGATACTCTGAGTAACTGGTGAACTTGACCATTGAAAAGGTTTTGTCTGAATACAAAGACAAGACTTTCCATTGAACTTATGGATGTATGCCCTAATTCAGGAATAGCCTGCTATAAGGACTTACAGTGGACTCTGTGTTAAGAACCTTTTTGGATGTGTGCCCTGTGAAACAGGAATGGCCTGCCAGAACATGAATGTGTGCCCGGTTTAAGAGGAATAGCCTGCCATAAAGGACCTTTGACAACCAGAGGTGGATTATGAGCCCTTTTATAAGGTATAGCCTGCCACCAGAATTTCCTTACCTAGATGATAGAAGTGGACACTGACCTACTCCAGGGAGAACCATTTTCAAACATTGTCTGTGGGTTGGAAAAACAAGTAACAGTATAACTCTTAACCTAGATAATAGAAGTGGACACTGACCTATTCCAGGGAGAACCAACTTCAAATATTGTCTGTGGGTTAGAGAAATTAACTGTTTGATGAACAGGTTTGAGGTAAGTCTCAGACCACTGAGGACAGGAATTGTCCTGTACTCTGGATCTCCAACAAGAAACACTTAAGGGAGAGAATATCACATCCTGAACACAGTTTGTGGATTCATGGGGGTTCAAAGCCACAAAATCTACTGACCTCTCTAAGAGAGCATGGAAATATATTGTTGCAGAAGCACTACATGTTGTACTTTGTAAAAGGATTCTGGTGCAAACACTGTACCATAGTAATCCTGAAATCTGTTGTATGTTATGAGAGTTGAAATCTCATATTTCTAAAGGTTATTTTGAGTTAGCCTGATGGTAGCAGATTGTTATACACATTACTAACTGTTATCAGCAATAAACTGGAATGAAAGTGTCTTCAATAGTCTGAGTCTTTCAGAGCACCAGACCTATCAATATGATGTGAACCTGAGTTAAATACACAATGAGAAGTCCCAAAATCACACAACGAGAAGTCCCATCTTAATGAAGAAATCTGTCCTAGAGAATTAACCAGCAAGACATTAGAGAGTCTCCTGATAGTAGCAGTAAAATGAACCTTCCACTGGTAAAGACCTGGCTGATGTCTAATTAGCTGAAAGAAGTGGAAGCGAGGAAAAACAACTGTCAACCAAGGCAACTTCAAAGGAACTTTATTGTTGTTGAAAGTGTCAACAGTAACAAGTAAATTGCTTTCAAGTTGCCCTGGTTACATGTCATTAGTGTCAAGAGTAAGAAATATTGCTTTTAAGTAAAACAATCAAAGGTTTGTCGAGAGTGTGAAGAGATGGTCACAAAACCATCAAAGTACATAAAAGAATGCTATGTATAGGCCTTATTTCTTAAATTAAAATAGGTCTGAGTCTCAATCAAAGAATTAAATCAAAGTAAGCCACAATTCAAAGAAACAAGTCAAACTAAGTTCTAAATCAAAGTAAATCCTAATTCAAAGTTTAGTAAAAAGTTTGAATTGCAAGATATAGTTTTGTTTGAATTTTCACTTAATTCGAAGGAAAAAAATGCTGACAAATCATTTCGAATTAACCGTACCCGACCTGTATTTATTCTTTATGGTGGCTGAGAAAACTACTGTTGAAATTATCTATTGCTTCAAATTTGGAATTCATATTGCTTAGTTTCATACATCTTTGAATTAGAGTGCAGCAGGCTGAAACACAAGAGGTCCCCAGTTGTATCTTTATTCCTGATTTGTTCTTTCTATCTACCATAAAAATTATTGCCAACATTACCAACTTTGTGCAATTACTGAAGAACTGAATCGCGTGCAATGAAGCCCGTCTACCTGTTAACGCCGGTAGAATTCGTCTTACACAAGCATACTTTCTCTGTCAGAACATTTAATCGATTATTTGGCAATATGACTGCACCGAGAATACAATATGGTAATATTAACAAAAGCATTTTCCTGTGGCAATGTTTAAATATTAATCCTCAGTCAATGTTCCTCAGATAGTAATAAAATAAATTTATAGTTAATCAATTAATCAGTTAGTTAATCAGTTGAGCAATTGTTATTTAAATGGTTAGACTTATATATGCTATTCTGTGGGGAGATAATGCTCCATTTCGCCAAGTGACTATCCTTAATCGCAAAATCCATAAAATTCCAAAGGGTGAATACAACACTAGATACAACATTTGATCCGGATACTTTAACGTAGTTAGATCTAATTCGGAAGCCTAAAATGATTATCCAAAATATACTTATACTCATCTTTTTGATCCCCGTTGTTCTGACTACGACCAGTGAAAGTCAGATGGTAAACTGTGCTGCTTGTGCTGTTTTGAGTCACGAACCAAAAGCATGGGAATGCAAGGTAACCTGTGACATCATAAGCGAAGGTAAGTTTGTTCTTACCTATTTTACAGCAATAATTTTGTTAGATGTGAAATATAAAAGTCTGTCACAATTCTTTTCAGTTTTCAAACCTTTTCCGATTTTCTGAAATAAATAATACATAAATAATTACAAAATAAGGTAAACCAATTGATAAACAAGACAGTCCTCCTGCAAGAACGCAAGAAGCATACCGCCCGCCGTGTAGTAACTGCTCGCTCTGCTGTCCTATGCGGGGGCGGGGGGGGGTACCCCATCCTTGCCAGGGGTAGCCTATCCTTGGCCTGGGAGTGGGGTACCCCATCCGTGGTGGAGGGATACTCTATCCTCGGCGGGGGTACCCCATCTGTGGCCAGAAGGGGTACCCCATCCCTGACCAGAGGGGTACCCATCCCTGGCCAGGGGTACCCCATATGTGGCTAGGTGTACCCCAGGGTACCCCCATCCTGACCTGGACCAGGCCAGGGGGATACCCCTTGTTAACAGACAGACTACGTGGGCGGTTAATATGCAACCTTGAACCTAGTGACATTTAATTTCCCATTTGCTGTAAAAACATCGTCATCGTCATCACTCTTATGCTAACTGTGCTAGTCTGGTATATGTTAGCCAGAAGATTTCTGAAGTGAACTTTGTTCCATGCACCACTTCACATTTTGGACTTTGGCCATTTCTAGAATCAATAGAGCATGACTTTATACAGGCCATGAAGATTTAGGCTGACAACTGAATGTTAACTTAGCTCAGTTAGTAAATCATCTAGGGGTCAAGGGTTCAATCCCATCTGGGGGCAATTTTTGACAAAATATTTTGCTCTTCCCTGTGTAAAGATCTGTCAGATAATCTGACAGAAACGCGTATCGTAAAAACTAGATTATCACTACCAAGCAATTTGATACACGAACAAAGTCGCAGTCAGAAATTACAGATCTGGGTGTAAGAATTCTTGTGTCTCAACAAAAAGTTGTTAGGGTTGATTTTACGCGTAAACATTACGATTTTCATCTTTTTGTAAACAGAGCATTATTGCATGGTTAGCCATCAGCCTGGAAGTGCATAAATGCTTTAGTGGAACTTAAACATAAGATGACGCCAATCCGGGTCAAAACGTTTCCAGAAAGGCCCTTGTGCCAATCTTTGCTACTTTGTTGGATCACGGGTCATATTCATATTGGGATGCTGACCAATGTGCCAGAAAAATTAATTGGACCCCATGACCATTAATAGCATATCAACAGAAAAAATGGCACTTGAGTTTTTACACTATTTCAACTTTAATACAAATCTATTATGGATCAAAAAATGTATTCATATTGATTCGTCTGAAACCAGTATAGTTTACTGTTGGTTATCTGGCCAATGATAAAATATTCCACATGCTTACTGACCAGCAGTCCATATTGGTTATTTTTATTATATTTTTATTAGTTATTTTTTCAACTGGAATATTGAATCATTATATTCAGGCATCAAGACCATTTTTAATTTATTGTCAACACTTATATCAGTTATAGACCTAATGTAAATTGTTTCAGGTGGGAAAGGAATAAATATAACAGAAATAAGTGAAGAGGTAAAACTTCTGAAGGCGTTTGTTGAGGAATTGAAAAATGGTATTTGTTTATTAATTACTGTTCACATTTGCTTATTCTGTTCCAATTTGGGACATTTTACTGCCAGTGTAACGTAGATATGTTCATGTTTTTTAATTTTTTAAACCGAAACATTGCCTTTTTTTAGCTCCAGCCTATTCCTTCTCTGCAAAAACAGCCAGTAACACAGCAATTAATGAGAATCCTGTTGTTTTTGATGAAGTGGGTCTCAACATCGGAGAAGCTTACGACAGCACAACGGGTAAGTTTAGAAAACATGTCAAGTTCAAATATCTCAATGTGACTTGGACCTCCTTGATAATATAAGTAATTGTGTACCATTATTTTGGGTAAAAAATCTCATCATGTCAAACCTTGCAAAATGACAGGAAGTACACTGAATGTCCCGCATTGGGCTATCCTTCCATGTTCCAAAATACTAAGCATTGGCCATTAATTGCTATGTTTCATTATATTCCAATCCTTCTTGGTCCCAGGGGGGGTACTCGGTCCCAGGGGGGGTAGTCAGTCCGGGGGGGGGGTACTCAGTCCCGGGGGGAGGGTACTTGGTCCTGAGGGTACCCCCCCCTCCTGGAAAAATTTTTTTTGAAATTTTTTTTTTAAAAATTTTTTTTTTTAAAGTTTTTTTTTTTTTTTTTGGAAATGTTTTTTTGGGGGGGACCTGGTTCTCCGGGGATAG
>JBCAUG010013036.1:0-11046 GCA_038406175.1 Haplosyllis leylae
ACACCACCATCTGCTGAAAAATACTCTTCTTCTTCTAAATCCTCAATGAAGCGTTTCACTTGTTCATCATCTGACAAGAAAGTATCTACTCTGTTAGTCAAGGCCTTACTAATTTTCATACCTTTGTCACTGATGGCAAGTATCTCTTCATCCTCAAACTCCGACTCTGAAAATATCTCTTCTAAGTCAGAATCCAAGAATTTAGAGTTGTTCTCTTCTTTTAGCATGACTCTGATCTGGTTAATTGTTGTGTATTTTGGAGTATCATACACATCAAATCTGAGGTCCTGTTCATACGAGCAAGGCTTTTAAGGTAGAAATACCCGGAATCTACAGAATTTACAAAAATTTACAATATTTTGGAGTATTTTGTGGTATATTTTGATGTAGCTTGTTCTTGGTCTAGATTGGAAAATTTAACTGTAGTGTCATAACCAGTACACATTATTGCTTTGATTTGTCTATTTTTAGTCATGCCCTGGGGTCTCCTTTTTGTGGTGTACTCCAGGGACTCCATCTGTAGTGTCATGAGGAGTTCAAGTGGAACCTGGACTCTGGGGAGGTGAGGATCTTATCAATTATTTTGTTGTCTTGCTTGTTCATATGGTTAAACAGTAATTCCAGGTTATTTCCAAGTTTTCTGTACAAGTCCAGGTCCCTGCATTTGATATATGTCGCAGTTTTTCCGATGGGTGGTCAGCTAAGATGTTGCTACTTTCCCCTGGTGTCAGTGGGGAGGGCGCCACTGGCTGTAGAACTCTCTGACACGATTTAAGAGGGCGGGCACTACTCCAGTCCTCTGTACAGCAGTCCTTGTCCCGTCTAATCACGTACGCTGGTGTACCGTTGTGCACTTAGGGTGCCAGGCTAATACTTAACTATCGCACTTAAGGGCCTTGCCAGTGAGGCCTGACTACTGGCTAAAGAATAACTTAACTAGATAAATTACTATTTAGAATGCAGAAGACTCTGGTGGAGCCAGAGACCGGTATCCCGGTATAGCTGGTCAAGGTGCCCCGGTGGTGGGATGAGTCAGCAGGCACCGACAAGCTTAGACTACCAGAACAGTGGATTCGAAGCTAAGTCCAAATCTGGGGAGAAACTCTCGAACTCCATGAGTTCGAGTATTTATACCATTTGGAAGGGAAGGGGCATGGTCGGTTTGGGCACCGGTTGCGCATGCATGAGTATTAATTACTCACGCACGTGCAGGCTGGAATGGCGGCTATGGCAGGGCCATAGCTGCCTGAATTAACTATAACTGGCTATTCTTCTCTCTTTGCAAGAGAGAGGCTTGGCCGGCTAAGTGCAAAAAGGTTACGGGGACGCACCTTGAGTCGGTTTAACTGTGACATATACATCTTGGGGGCCTGGAATCTTGTGAATTTTAACAGCTGTGCATGTGTGTGTGTGTGTAGCTGTGTGCAAACTGTGTGAATGGTCCATATCAGTCTCAAACATTTGCAGCCAATAATACCATTTTTATTGTCATTTCAGTTAATTTAGGTCCACCAGTGGGAAGGGTAATATTCCAAATTTCTAATGTGCAATTCAGACACCCAATTTGTTCATTTAATCAATAAAATATTTAAACCTTTAAGGTAATTCACTTGTTTCTTGTTTTGTTACATCTTGTTGGATCCCTGTTTTCGGTTCTGACACAGTTTTGGACGCCATAGTGTGGATAACCATGCTCTCAGGCGTTTACAATAGGGCGAATTTTTCCGTCGATTTTTTTTCCTTAAGTGTCAAATTCACAAAAAAAAAAACGGTTTGGAGTATCTGATTAGATTTGAATAGCCGTATGGTCTTGGTGCATTATCGAGATAAAATTGCGCAATAATTTGTATATTATTTTGCTAAAAGTGTTACCTGTGAATATGTACTTTGGAAGCTTATATGAAACGAAGCTTAAAAACTCTTGTGGATTTTTTTCTTTGTGAATCTACTCTTATGTGAATTATTATATGAACAACATCTGCAGTGCACTCCATTCCATTAATACTCTTCTTACATGAGATTTTTTAAGATTATTTTGTATGGCACATAAGATACTTGGCAGAATTCTTTTTATTGACTTCGTCTGATGTTTCACAAAGATGGGTTGGTGGAAATTACATAAGGTGTACATCAAACAAGCCGATACAAGTTACCTCATTAACCCTCAAAAGAGTCAATGGTTTGGCTAAAATTTCACGAAATTCTCATGAAACATCTTTTCTCTTTATAGATCACTGTGTATTATGTGATTAACATATCTATTAATTGATTTTATCCTCACAACTGCCTTTTTGGACGGTTACGCCTCCTGAAGCTAGATCAATTCACTTAACTCTAGGTATTAAAATCAGAACAATCCATGAAACAATGGATACCTTTGCTAATCGAGTTTTTCACGAAATTCGCAATAATATCAATATTGGCATCACAGGCTTTACTTCGTGAGAACAAAATATTCCAGCAACAAAATATTACCCCAGTGAGCATTGAACCTGGGACCTCAGCCATTTGGATCTGTTACTTTCCTCTCTGAGGCGTTGACCCATGTGTTTCTTGGGAGATCTAAGATATCTATATGGTCATACTCTATTGGTCCTAACTAAATGATCTAAGTCCAAGATTGAAGTGATGCAGAAACAAAAGGATATCCCAAGTAGCACATGCTTTGATATCTCAGAGAGCAGACCATTAATAATAAATTAATTTTTGTTTTATGTAGTAAAGCCTCTGATGCCAATATTGTCATTCTTGCTTATTCTGTCGGTATGCATAAAACTCGACTGACAACAAGGCAAACTACCATAAAAGCTAGTACATCTGCAGTGTGAATTCTTAAAAAATGTCGTCATCAATTTGCTTTTCAATTCTGTATGAATACGTTGGTTTTACAAATTTTGTGAGCTCCTGACCACTAAACTGGCAGCTCTTATAAAAGCAGACAATTATGCTAAAACAAAACAATACAATGACAGACTTTTTTCACATCACATAGTTTATGTACCCAATAAATAATACATGTAATATTTCTGAGTATTCCCGAAGTAGTCTTGAATGTATATAATAAGAAAATACGTAAACAAATCATTTGACCTTATTTGCTTCAAGCAAAAGTTCCCAATGGTAAAAAAAACCGAAATATATAGAAAGTGATATGGAGGAGCAAAGAGCATATCAATACGTAACCATCTGTCATTATCTGGTTCGAACATAGGTAAATACATAAAATATTTTCCGCTGTGATTTCAATAGTAAATACAATGTATGGCTCACATCTAACTTTAAAGATAAACATTGCCAAAGCCATAACATCCTTTACACTGCCTGATTTGGCAAGATGATTGGGATTTTTCTGTTTGGATAACTTGCTCTAATTACCCTATTTTCACTTAGTTAGACTCAAATGTTAGCGATTACTGGCAACCATCTGCTAAAGAAACATAAATTTGTCACCATCAAACAATAAAACAAATGTAAAGCAACATTTTAAATTAGGACAAACGTGGGCAGCTCAAGTGTACGAATTCTTCTTGCGAGTTCCATTGAATATTTTGAGGCGTATGCAGGTCCGAGGTCACAGGTCTTGCAATGGCTGTTCGTCATCTGTGTCATCCAGATGTTCATTTAACTCCGTGGATGTGTCCGCCGTGTTGTACTTTGCGGCGCGTCTTTTGTAGCAACTGCTTTTGGCACTTAAAACAAACAAATGACGTGTGATATATTTTTTAAAGCAAGGAAAATAGTTCATCGAATATTGTTCGTCATCGACAACAAAGGCGATACCATGAAACTTTTCTGTTTGGTTAGTCTGTGAATATCTCTTAGCCTAGGAGTCCGATTTAGATTTTTCCTTTCATTATCCAAAATTTCTTTTGATTTCTGATAACATTTCACTTGGAGTACAGCAGTATCATTGTTATAGTCTTTTATAGATTGCACAGAAAACAGTAAAAATCACCATGGCGCAGCCATACAGATGTTCCGTTTCATGAACAGCTCTCCTTCTTCCACCGTCTGTGTCAGTGGTTGATCCTTAGTTTCCGGCAAAATGAAAGCAAGCAATCCACCAATCAAAGCGCTGATTCCAAAAATCAACAGAGGAAGTGATCGACTATCGTGAGTCTGAAAAATATCAGAGACATAAATCTTAGAAAAATCGTATTAAACATTCTGTCGTGTTAGCAAATTGAGCATTATCACATGAAATGAAACAACTGTACTCACAAGAAGTCCCAGGTAAGAAGCAGCTATTGCACCAATCCTAGCCATAATTGAACAAATGTGAACACCTATACTTCTTATAGACGTTGGGTAGATTTCAAGTGCGTACAACCAGGTACAATTGCCTGTAAAATTTCCAGGTGACATTATTATTTAATGAAATCTGAACATTGGATGTTTCACCATTTAATCACTCGTTCACTGATTATGTATTCTGTACCTGGTATTGCCGTGAATAACTTTCCCACCATAGCGACCGCTAAGATCATGCCGTGGATTTCTGAAAGCATGTTTTATAAGTCGAAATAAGACCACTGCGGCAGAGGTTTCGTTTGAAAAATCATTTCAAAGTGGAGAATACTTAATCCTGAAAAATGATTACACATCCCTTTGTGACAAATATTGCTTCTTAAAGTGAAAGTAATTAAGTTTTCATGTATTTATCTTCAAATAAATCCCAGAAACATGTCCTGATGTGTCGCATGTTGAGTTTAAGGGTTTCAGTTTTTTTAGTTTCAGAATTTGGTGCTGAATATTTTCAAAGTGAATGTCAAATAAAAAACTATTATTTGCATACTTTGGTTTGAACTTTTAGCAGAATGCTTTATAAATTTAACATTGAATTTATAGTTCATTCCGTCACACGAGTTTTTGGATTTACACAAATTTGGATTTTTATCTAGCTAAAAGGTAGTAGTACTTACTGGCAGGTACAGCTATTGACAAAATAAGAACAACACCTCCAATCAAAAGTCCGTAAGCAAATGGCAAGACTCTAATAAAATATAATATTTTACTACAAATACTTTGTAAATGAACATTTCACACAGATATGAATGATAAATACAACTGCAGAACATGAAATGGGCAAACGTTTTTGCGTAATTAAGTATAAAATCATGATCATTGTGCATGAATAGACTAATAATAGAAATATAGTCTGAATGTTACAAATATTTTGCCACTCTAGTAGTAGATTAAAAATAACAAAATATCTTCTCACAAATGATATTTGTGTGCAGCTTAAAATTCAAAAAATTTTACTGACTAAGACACAAATAAAGAATCACAAATGAATGATATGAATTTGAAAAAGTATAGAAGAGTGAATGAAGTAGATTTACTTGAGTTTACCTGCCAAATTTCTTGAGAATCAAAAGGGCCACCATCCCTGAGATAAGATCCACTAACCCAGATATCACAAAGTTGATGAACGGATCTCCACCCATGTTACCCGTATTCATTGTTATTCCATAATACACCAAACCCATTCCCATCCTAATCAAGAAGAGAAAGATGTCATTATTGACCGATTAGTTTTTCCCATATTAAACGTAAAATAGATATTGACTAATGGCTCGTAAATTTTGGTCCTAAACATTAACCATTCATTAATGAATTAAACAGTAAAAATGAATAATCTGTAATTCTTCTTACCATAGATAAAACTGAACTAAGGAAACTTTCCTGGTGGATGGCCACTTTAACAACTGAAGAGCCGAAATAGACGTTGATTCTTTCTGTAATAAGTAATGTAAGTTTAAATGTTCACAGTTAATTAAATGTAGATTTTTAAAGAATAAACCTTGGTAAATCTAACGAAAAGAAATGCAACAATTACCTGAACAACAGGCACAATATCACTTGGTACTTTTTTATGATTTCTGCTGGCGATAAGGTATAAATGTTTCATTGCTTGCTTCTTTCTATCTTTTGTGAGTAGCCACCTTGGAGATTCCGTATAATAACTAGAAGAAACGAGAAAATAGTCTACAATTTGCAATTTATTTATAATTTCTTTGAGGACATCTATTTTGACCGTTACTTTTGAAAATAAATTGACCTGATCTCCTGATAATGACAATTATTTTACTTCTTGGATCTATTTCTGATACAGAAAATCTGGTCTGATGTTAGATTCTGTGTGATAAAGTAACAATAATCTTGCAGTATACAATACTTACAAAATTAGTAACAATAATCCAATGACATCAGGCAATAAAATGTACAATTGAAGGTATCTCCACCGTCGTTCATAGTAAGCGATGCCTGCCCTTAAAAAGTATCCCAGACACCACCCAATGTTTTCCAAGGCAAAACCATGCAATCTGTATGCATCGCCTAAAACTTCGTAACCTAAATAGTTAGAATCTACATTACAAAAATGTAATAAATTGTGATCAGAATGTCTTTATTGAAAAGTAAAAACTTCGAAGTACACAATCAGAAAAGATGTACATGTTCTCACATGCTATCCATATGCCAATTGCCCTGAATGATTGGAAGAAGGACATCAAACATCTGAATATCAGGAAAGCCCAGTAATTGGGGGAGAATGCAGTGGCAATACCAAAGACCGTTTGTAGAACGTAACCAACAATGGCCGTCGGCTTTCTTCCCCATCTATAACGACAAAATAATGATGAATTATTATCGTCTATTTTTTTTGCTGTAGTCTTAACTCTAGAACAGTGAGGATGATGATGATGGCGATGATGGCTTCCTTATGAATTTAGGTATTACTTCAAAACTTTAAATGAACAAGGCTTTCTATTTTAGAAACTGGTGTTGATAAATTCAGTAAAATTGTTTCTGAACTTACTTGTCGGCGAGATGTCCCCCAATGAGGAGGCCCAATATCACACCCACCCAATACACAGATGTACTATTAGCCACAAGGTACGACTTGGAACACACCAGATTCCACTGAAAAGAAAACCGCGATTAAGATACCTTTGTTTTGCGGTTTCTAAAAGGGCAATCACTTCTCTACGAAATCAGAGGACTAAGGACTAAGTTTTCTACATTGGATTTGTTAAATTACTTTTTCTACGGAAATGAAAACTACACTACAGAAGAGTAGAATTCACCTCTGTTACAATGGTGGAAGTGTAAAATGTGGAATCATAAGTCCATTTGTCACATTCAACCACAGAATTATTGGCAAAATTCATGTGTGAACATTCATTTTGTGTTTGGTTTCTTATTTGGATATCAGTTACATTGTAAAAATGACACTGAGCTGGTTCCACTTTTCCATGACGCTCTTCTTTTGGTATGAAAACATCCTTGGATTCATCGTTGGTGCAATTAAAAACTGAACCATATGTTGCAACATTGCATGCGTGTTCAGGTATAGCTGCTACAAAAATAGGAGCTAAAATCAGCATGCAATCCACCATATCAGCTATGCATACAGCTATTAGAGCCACCCATTGGTGCTTTCCCTTGTCTCCAACATGCTTTTGTAAAAAATCATGGAATTCTATCTCCTCTTCAACAATAATACTATCATCTTCTTCACTACTGTCAGCTATCTTGTTGATTTTGGCCGCATTTCTATTTTGTACATCCGTCGGTGCTGCCTGAAATAGGCAATTTGAGGCGGTATGACATGTCACGTTTTGGTATAACTATTTTGTAATACAGCTGAAAGGTGATAGTTTGAAAGATCTTTTGCACGTCAGGTTGTAAGAAGTTAAAAACAAAAAAGACGTTGCATGACCCCGGGTGTGGTCACACCCTTTTCCTCCTCATGGGCTGGGGAGGAGGTATGGTCATTCCATGTGGGTCATACCCCTCTACCCGGGTATGGTCCAGATGAGCTGACCCCCCCCCCGCCGCGTCCCCCAGACAGGGTGACCAGAACAGAGTCCCCCCTCCCCCTGGAAAAGATGACCTGGAAAGAGTACTCCTCTCCCTTCTCCCCTCCCGCCAGACAGGGTGACCTAGACAGAGTGCCCTCCCTTCCCTTCCGCTGAACTCAGAGAATATGTATATAATTATTTCAAAGTTGCGTATTTGTAACCTTGACAGTGATGTTGTCACACAAAGCTGTACTGAGAACTCTGAATTACGTTTACCTGCTCGCAATGTGCATGAAATATTGCCGGTTGACTCTCGATAATATCGTCCTCTTCTTCCGTCAACAAAGCAATTCTGTCTTCTCCATCCATTGTTCTTTTTTTTGCATTTCAACTTCCAAAGGAAAAGAAAAGGAGATTTTCATGTGTTCATGCAAATCTGGCTTATATTCATTATGAAACAATGGCACAGTTTATTGAATGCTGTCTTTCGTTTTCAAACACACATTTATTAAACATATGATAAACTAGCTAAGCACTACTTATTAGATTCATTCCAACATGTAAAGCGTATCGATTGATACAGATGCGCCTAACTAGGTCGATCTTCACACACAATGGGCAGAAATGAAAGTCACCGATAAATGATGTGCCAGTGGTATTAATGATAAACTTATTAAAGTTATCAATCATTAGGATCTAATTGTTCCATGTGAAATTATTTCCATAAAATACTGAAAACACGAACCTTTTGCTATGTAAAATTACTTGATCATTGAAATTCTTGTCATATCAATAGACATTTAATTCCCTCTGAAACAGTCTCCGTGAGTTCTTCAAATCGAAGAGTAGGTATACTAGTTCGTTGCATATTAAATGTAGCTAATACTGCTTTGTATACATTTAAACTCAAATCTTTGAGCCATTTTAGGTCAGAAATTAGCTACCTTAAGCGGTTGTGTCAGAAATCTTGCAAACAGGTAAGCTCTTCTCATTTGTAGCCCTTTCATTCCCGCACATAGTGCGAAGTCTATTTTAACATCACAAACTTAATGAAGTACAGTCACATAAAATTCCCATTAACTGACCAAGATTTAAATCTGTTAAGGCCTTATGTACTGATGCCCTTCTCTAGACTGACCCTGGTCACTGACAACTTGCTCTGGTCCCTCTGTACTCCGATACCTTCGATCCTTCGTGCATTTAATCAGGTTTTGATACGAGCTCCACAACGTAAGCATTTTAACAATAGAAATAACGCAGCTTTGTGAATTCATGACACACCTGTCGCGCAATAATATTTGAGTACATAAACTGATAATTAAAAGCACACGAGAATCATCCATTGATTTCTTCACGAACAAAAAATTTATTGAGGAGTACAAACAGCAGTCAATAATAATTATGATTTGGAAGTTCAATTAAAAGTCATCTTCTGACGACAGCAATGCTTCTCTTTCTATCGTTTCGTCTTTCGTTTTGTTAGGGTTTTTCATCAATCTGTACTCTTTGGACTGACTTTGTCTACATCTGTTGTAACTTAAAGAGAAAGAATGTTATCCTTTATTTTAAATGGGGGAAATCTTCAAACAAAAATAGGTGGCCTTGGAAAGGAGGTTCTGTTGTATGCTATATTTTCAGATGGATCCGATGATTGATCTTTCTATTTTCTTAACTGTTGTTAGTAATCCGTTTATTTAAATCAACAGGAAGAAAAAATGCGCTGGTTAAGTGTAGGGACTGCAAAATCAACTTTACAATTACATTGTCGGATTTTGAAGATTTGAGTGCGTAACTCTCTTCTGTAGTTTAAAATCCAATAATTCTAGCAGGGCTCTTGACAAAAAAGGGTGACCTAGTCAAAAAATTCTACTGGACACTAACCATGGGAATGATTTGCACAGATTTCTTTCCACGAACATTTCACCCTCCTCCACCGTTTGTTTCAGCGGCTCTCCACGAGTTTCAGGAAGCATCAGAGATATTATTCCTGATATGATTGAACAGATACCAAAGACCAGTAGTGGCAAAGTACGGTTCACTTTAGCCTGTAACAGTTAGAACTAAGGAATCACCAAATGCCGTGAATTTTCATCATTTAATTGTCTATTCAAAACTGATATTTCAATTCCATGGGCTTTATAACATTCACGCGTATTTAAAAAATATTACCATTAGAATTATCATTTTGAATCTTTCCAATCAATCAAAATTACCACTTACAAGGATGCCAATGTAGGAGGCACCGACAGCTCCAACTCTAGCTGCAAAAGAACAGGTGTGGACTCCTATGCTACGAATTGAGGTGGGGTACATCTCCAGTGCGTACAACCAAGTTCCCGTGCCAGGAATATTTACCAGAAATTTTCCTACCATTGCAGTTGTAATGATAACCCAACTTAGATCTGCATCAATGTACATAATGTAATTTGTGTCACAAATTAAAAAGTGAATATCATAGATCTAGATAAGAACAATGAAAAATGTAAATGTAATAAATTTTAATGTCACTGCGAAACTGGCATTTTTGTTGTAATAAAGTTGACATCATTGTTTTTCAGGCAAGATCCTGTGAGAAGTCTGCGCTGATATGATGAGCAGACCATTTTATTATTGATAACTTTTAATTACAAACAACACAACTTATCTCTTGACGTCACAACAATGTTTTGACATTTAACACTTACGCAGTCACTTTTTCAACTGGCAGAATACTTCTGCACATCAATTGCCATAAAAATGTGGAGGTTCTAATGTGAGTGTATACAATTTTTACCTGTTGGCACAAATATTGAAACGACGAGAGCTACACCGCCAGACATACAACCAAAGCCACATGGGCGCACCCTACAGTAAACGTGAAACGTTACCATATGACAGTCCACTGCAATGGGAGATTTTATTGCCGACAACGTACGTAGTGCGAAGGAAGGTAATGTTTTCAGTCGTGTGTGATTCTGTTCACAGGATCAGGTGGTCCATGTTGGGCAATCAGGTCAGGTGGTCCATGTTCTGGGGGTTTGGATCAGGTTGTCCATGGTCTTAGATTTGGATCAGGTGGTCCATGGTCTGGGGTCAGGTCAGGTGGTCTATGGTCCAGGGTTTTCAGGTCAGGTGGTGGATGGTCAAGGGGTTTAGGTCAGGAGCGCCAGGTGGTCCATGGTTCAGAGGGTAGAGTCAGGCATCAGGTAGTCCATGGTCTGCGGGGGGGGGTGGGGGCAGATGAGAGGGGTTATGTAGTCCA
>JBCAUG010013047.1:0-11046 GCA_038406175.1 Haplosyllis leylae
ACCTGGCGGACACTCAATTCTGACTGGGGTTGAGTTTTACTACACAAACCAAGACAGTGTAAATATTGGTGACATAACGTTTTGAGCTTTATACAATTTTTAGGAGAGAATGTGTGCGACAGAATGGGTCTTTTGAAGTGCTCACGTATGTAGAATGGGATATCAGGACCCAAAATATGTAAACAAAGTTCCTGCTCCCAGAGATGGTAATGCTTAATTCAAAAATTTGCTTCAAACATCTTTTTCTTTTCCATTAAAACTGATAGGGACCCAAGTGGAGTGTTCACCTTGGCAATCCTTGGTTGGTAATTTTAAACCATTACCGTATTTTATGTCACAGAAACTATTAATATTTTATGAGCTGTATTCATGGTAAGTGTCATTAATAGCCTTTATTGTGAATTAACCTGATTTGAAAACTATATATTTATGATATGGTCTCTACAACTTGTCATTAGAAATGAGTCACCACAGATAACTTGTACATTACTGGCAAATTTAATATGATTCAACTTCAAAATTAAATTGATTCTGCCAGAAACTTGCCATCAGTTGTTTTAACATATTAACCAAGATTCCAAATTCATATCACCATGTTTGCCTTTTCTCCGTTGAGAAATAAAGAGAGTTAATAGGAATGCGAAATTGAAAAAGTTGTTCGTCACAGAAAAGGAACTCAAATGATAGAAGTCAAATATTCAAAATTAACAGCGTTCTTACTGGAGATACAGTTCTGAAACTTTCTCCTTGCAGTATGTCGACAAATCTAGCCAAGAATTGTGTGCTGAATTTTGGACAGTAATCTGCGTCGATGAAACTTGAAACTATCAGATATTTGGCAAAGTATTATTAGTCGAATTGCATTGGTCACACCCATCTATACAGCGCTTTACGTTACACCAGGTGGAAATTGAACTAGTGAGCTTTTTTGCCACGCTTGTATGCAGGTAGGCAACGATTTCACTCAGATGTGTCTGTGTTTCTTTCTGTCTGTCTGCCTGTCTGTGTGTCTGTATATTCAGGCTGTAACGTTTGAACTGCTAAAGCTAGGAACTTCTCGACAATATCTATGTTAAGTTTGAGTATTAAGGTCATTGAGTCAAGGCCAAATGAATAAAATGTCATATTTTACCTTTCATTTACTTCTGCATATTGTAATCCACTTAAACCTGCTTAAAAGGTCTGGGTGGTGTGGAGACCAAGGTCAAGGTCCACAATAGCCCAAAATGAGTGGAGGTGACGACCGTGTCAGAAATCTGACACACTGCAGAAGTGATGGCTTCTATTGAAAATTTGAATAACTTATTTTATGTGCAGTAAGTCGCTAATTTCTGGACAATTTTCTGTGAACCATTTAGGCCAAGATTCTGACTCTTCGGTAATATATTCAGAAACGTATTTTGTTAAAAAGAAGCAAAGGTAATTTCAGTTTCTTTGAAGATGAATCAAGTAAAATCCGTTACACAACTATTGGACTATTTATTTTTGTTTTGCGAGTGAATTATATTTAGCGAACGTGCCACAAATGACAAGACAATTGCTTCATTGAGTCAATAGACATTCTTAGCAAACAATGAACAAAATGAACAATGAATGACACAATGAACAAGAAATTGAATGAACTCTATTGAGTGTTCAACTCAGACGGGAAAGACCATTCTTTTACATACTCAGTCTACAATAAATATGGAGTATGGTTACCACTGCAACTAATTTAGTTGGAAAACAAGCATTTACTCGCAAATTTCCTATGCTGGTCTGAAGTTCTCTTGTAAGATCTCACAGCCAGTGATCGGTGCCCTGTAATTTCCATAATAAGTTGCTCATCAACATTATTGTGGTAGAGTTTTGTTGCCACTGTAGATCTTAAAAGAGTGGTTGGTGTAATTGGCACAACTGTTTCACGACATTGCGAAGTCTGTTCACCCCAGCTGGTCTATTGACATACCAGGATCTAGCAAAGAATTTTTTTCTTGGTTGTAAATAAAAAGCCTTACAAGTGTGAGTTTTGGGAAGTAAAGAGAGGTACTTCAAAATTATCCTAAGGAGGCACCTTTCCACATTGTCACTAGCATATAAATCAACATATTTCGGGTCAACTCTTCTATGTTTCAGTCTGCCTTTGTTCGTTTTAAGACCCATGTCCCCTACGTTCTTATCCTACCCGCAAGGCAAACCCTTTACCAATCAAAAATACCGCTGTGTCAAGGAGCTGTTCTGATTTGACATTCCTAAGTATCCCAATGACCACAATAAGTCTTTGTCAGTAGCCGATAATATTTGGGATTTCTTTCCAATTTTTTCCTATTCCCTGTGCAGTTCTGCTCTTCATGACATTATCCAATGTAAACTTTAAGTCCTTGAATGCAGGATCGTTAATAATTTTCCAGGCAAAGCCCAAGCATTTCAAGTGAAACTGGACGCATGCCACTATGTCATACAGAGTCTTTCCAGGGAAATCCTCCCCATTCACCTTCTTCACCTCTGTAATGAACCTGCACATTGCGAGCATCATTGACTCTCTTGTAATAGTTGACTTGTCATCCAAATCACAACAAATGTAATCCAGACCTAGGCTATGCCTTTGCAATCTCCACTCTCTGAATATCTTAACAACCCATCGAATTTTTTTCAAAGTTTTACCAGAGAAGTTCTTGTTACTCAAGTCACTCAATGCTTCTTGCAACCAGTGGTTCCTTAAATTGATGTTTCCTGAAAGAGAAAGTTCCTTTTCTTTCAACTGTCTCAGTGCAAGTAATTTTCAAAGAATTCTAAATGCTTATTAGCATAGAAGTTTCATCAAGTTACCGTGGCTTTTTGCTTGTGATAGATGGGCAACTAAGTGCCAATTTCTCAGTTTGAGACTCTTTAGTTTGCTCTTGCATGTTCTCCTCATTCATGGTACCATCCACCTCCTTCACCAGATCACCATCGCAAACACTACTTTGCCACAAATCCTTGAATTCATAGAAATCCTGAGTTACTAGTTCATGTAGATAATTAGGATCCCAATCCCTATTTGTGACAAACATTCTGTCAGATAACTCCATGGTTCACTCCCTAAAACTAAGTGAAATGACTGAAAAGTTCGCATTAAAACCAATGACATGCACCTGAGTAAGATCCATCTAATCACCAAATTGACTACAAAACGAAAGGAAAGAACCCAATAGTTGTGTAAATTACTCAATTAATAGTCCAGTTGTATAGTGAAATAATTCACTATACAAATGAAAACTATTAATTATCCAATACATAATCTGCCGCTGATGAACATCATCATTAAAATGGATAGTCCCACTTGTCACAATGTAGTGCACTTCACAAATATTTTCCCGGAAATGTATGTCCGAAATATTGCGGAATTAGCTTTGAACCTTGGCTCAAGTTTTCAATCGGACAATTTATATTTGACCTTTCAACGCGTGGCTGTTTGTCACATTACTTTCATTCATATTTTCATTTTAATTAATCTAATAAAACATTAATACTTGACATTTTCTGTCTATGAGTTCTTTACGTGTTCAACAGGTCGATTACAGAGTAAGGTGAGTGGATTCAACCGACGATTGGATACTTTGTCATGCATTTTTAAATACACCTCAAATCATGCAACGTATCTTTTGCGGTTTTGCCTCACACTAGGCTTAAATGATATCATAACGCTTTAAACTGTACAAATACCTAAAACCAAACTGGGTAAAATATCTTTAGCATACCCGTTGTTCGATAATTCATAGGGAATTAGCCAACACTTGAAATAGGTTAAGACATCATAAATATTATATCATATACAGTAATCCAGATGTTTCCGTATTTCTTCAAAATTGTCCATGTTTCAATAAGTCATAGGGAATGGTAACATGTCAGTGAAGCACTGGACACCCTGTTCAACTGTACTGAACAATTTGTGCCAAACTAAAATCGTTGAATTGACCTTTCGTCTCTAATGTTGTGTTTCGATGACGTCATTTGTTAGGTCATGCAAAGAAATGATATATAGTGGTTTTATAGTTCGAAAATTGTTCCCAAAAGGTCAGTTGAGTGCTTTTACAGTATGGGAAATAACAAACCAAATAAACAAGAAAAAATTTATATTTTCAATAAATTCTTTAATTCACTCTGTCAAAAATAGCTTCTCATCTTTCTGTAAGAAAAGGGAAAAACAACAAAAAAAATTGAAAATGAAATTGAAATATAATGTTAGCGTATTTTTTTTATCAATTTGCTATTTGTTTTGCACCCTGAGAAAAGTTTTATAATATTCTTGTTTGTAATTTATCAAACGTTTTATTGTCAAAGTAAATTTCATCATAGTAATGGAATATTGATGCCATAGCTGAGACACTTAAAGAATTAAAATATGTGAAAGAAACATTTGAAGAAAGAAAACATTTCTCTGGATTTTAGAAAGTATGAACCGAAATCTCACCACCATTCATTCAATAATTTGAAGATAAACCTTTCTCAAAAACAATTCAAAAGAATTTTTCTGCTTCACGAGCATTTGATACCAAAGTATGTTCTGGGAGTTGTTTTGAAAATGCCACATTGCCGTTTTTCCAAGCTGAGACATATTCGGATATCCATCATCCAGGATTGGATAGGAGCTGGTAAGAAAAGATGACAGATTCCATTATTCTGTCTACAATGTCTTGAGTGTCTTGTTTGCAAAGCTTTTGAAAATAATCTTCCTGTAGATTTTGTATGATATTCCGTTTGAAGATAATTTGGTTTTTCGTTCGAGGCTTGTAAATTCACGAGTCTTTATCGCCTTTTCAAATGTATGCAATTTGTCTTTGTGCCTTTTCAAAACATGCAACAAACAAGATGAAAAACCTTTACCAAGGACCTGTGATTAGTTGTGACAAAGTTGTCAGGATTTCTTAAGTTGTAATCAGTTTGGGGAATGATTTGTCAATGAACGAAAACGATTTATCATCAGACTGAATCCAAATAAGCAGAGAAACTTTAATTTTGTTTGGATGCAATGGTTATTTTTAATAAAAAAGAAATTGATGATGTGTTGTGACCTTCCTTAAACGTTCAAAAGGAACGATAGAAGTGTGTTGAAAATGACACATTTTGATATGTGCACAAAAGATATGCCATGTTCCAAAAATGCAATTCTTTTCTAGATATTATAGTTTGTTTAATTTATGGGAATTTGCAGCGAAGACAAGTTTCCGCCGTGAATCATTGTTATGAAAAGTAGAGATGAAGTGGGACGCAAACACTTACAAATGAAGCTAATTCCTCTCTGGTCTAATGCCGGCTGACATCGTGTCCTCCTCACGAAGCCGTCCTTGCCTTACATTTCCAACAAATAAGCTGTTCTTCTTTGGTGAGAACTTTTCTAATTCTCATACTTTCGCACAAAAGCAGCTTCCGGTTTTATGTTTTTTTTCCTCAGGTCGAAAATAATTTGCTTTTACTGACACAGTAAAGAAACCGTTCATACTGACCTGCTCTGAAATACTGATGGCCAAGTAATTCTAAATTGTTATTAAAACTGGAAATTAATCATTTTGATAACCATTGGTATTTTAGCATTCCCTATTAAATGCGTGAGATGGGTCACAATGCTTCGAAGAGATGGCCTTCATAAAAATAGTCAAACAGGTCGCTCGAGTTTCAGTCATCTTTTCCCTAACATTGGGTACTCCACTGGATTTAGAAGTGAAACTAAATTCTAGTGCACTCGTGAAACCTTTGGGTCGCTGGTATAACCAAATTAATGTCAATTGAATTGCAATTAAAACCCTTTAATTTTAATTTGCGTTGTGACGTTTATAGGATCCTTACCACATATTCTGTAACATTTTAACACCTTGTAGATTGTTACAGGATCTGGTTGCTCGAGCACGTACAATGTTCAGCACAACAGGATGCGGAGATTTAGAAACAGTATATATTTTGCAGAATATTCTGTCTCGTATTTTATGACAAAGAACAACATTGAAAACAGACCATCTAGAATTTTAATTGACAAAGGAAAGGTCGCTATCTACCTGTCTCTACAATGTAGTACTTCTTTAGATTACTGACTGAACACTCAATAAACAGATACGCACTCGTAGCAAACCATACATTTTGTCATTTTGCGTTACCGTAATACACAGTTAAAATGAATAAAGCGCGAGAACCAAATTCTAATTTCCAAACAGGCATTTTTCTTCAGAGATAGAAGTGCCTGAGTGACGAATCTCTGTGTGAGAATATTTACAAAAGAGATCAGGAACTCAAGAAACAAGTGACTTAATTGAAGTGTTCTTCAAGGAGAACTGATGGATGTTTTTGAATAGACAGCTTATGGAAGGAAATCCTTGAGCAAATCGAACCAATGGGTTCCCTTTGTTAAGCATCGTCACATTGCATGATTCCTTTACAAAAATGTCTTTTGATTTAAATCTCTGACGTAAATCGCATTCCTGCATCAAGTCTCAACAGTAAACTATTTGAGCAGTTATTTCTTCTGGGACAATTGTGATTTGTTCGTGTCTCATTGCTGGTACATTTGAGGTCAGACTCAAAAGATAACAAACATACTGAAGGAAATTTACAGAATCTGGTGCAATTCAATAAAGTTTTTTTAGCAAATGAAATATGTAAATGTTTACTGTTTTGCATGATTGAGATGCTACTTTTGCCTAAAATTACTTTGGATGAAGTAGGTTTAACAATAGATGCTGTCTAAAGTTATACAGTTAACGTTTTGCAACTGATGAACGTTGTCTGGTCTATTGGTAATAGACATCCAATTGAGTTTAAGTTACCCTTGAAATGAGAGCGATTTGTACAACTGGAAAAGATTAACAGGGAGAAATTCCAATTTATAGAAAATTGGCAAATCTGTAAAATCATCTTATTGTTTGGAACACACCAAGAAAGAAACTCGCACCCATTTTTGTCATTGATGCATGGATTAATCTTGCAAAGAAAAGGGGATGGATAATTTATCTTTCAAACAAAGCGTTTTCAGCCTTGTTTACGTGCTCTTAATTTTACAATTGATCACGGATTCCTTCATCTTATCACACAGATACCTGAATAGTGTTATAATAAATTCCGAACAAAGTAGATATTATGAAAGCATTTGTGAGACTAAACTGATTATAAGAGTGGATTATGCGAGAAATTATCGTAATGTATCATTCTCCACTGACAATAGTTTCTGCGGTAATTGGCAGACCTTTTGTCAATTTCTTGGCTTACACAATCTGGGAAATAGACAAACTCCTAATGATTTGTAAACTTGAGATAAGAGAACACTGCAAAACAACATGCAAAGAAATATTCACGATGGCTGTTGTACAAAATATCTGATACGATTATTAAATTCCTGGCTCTGTCGTGTTCGTCTTATCAGTCCGACAGCAATAATAATAATAATTGTAATAATAAAACTGTGGTTTGTCTGTGTTCAGATTAATATCTCACCAGATGGGTCTATTTCTGCCTGACACTGGTATCAATAGGACAAACAGATTACTGACATCCACGTATCAATAAAAAAACAACGCATCGGTGAAGAAAAGAGGCATCTCATTCCACGGTAATATGTACAGATTATTCTGGGAATAATGGTTCGTTATTCAGTAAAATTTGAAGCTGACATTTTTCAACATTCTACACTTTCGTGGCTTTCGTGCTTATTTAAAGCACACCATTGTTGACAAAAGAAATGTTATGTTTATTTTGAAGCTATTGATATGTTTTTGTGTACTGCTTTTGGAATTGAGTTCCCTTCATTAAATGTCACGTTTTAGTCGAAACTTTTATTGGCCAATTTAAATCATTATCTGAGTCAATGATATTACGTTTGTGGCAAAAGGTTGTGTTATCTGGAAACACGGCAATCAATATGACAACGTTCCAGAGGAATTCATGACACAGCAGCGATCAACTATTGCAAAACAGTTGCTTCGATTTTGATTCCTCAACCTATATAGGCAAACTGTTTCATCCTAAAAAGATTGTCTTTTGATTGATTCTTGCCTATTTATGTAACAGACCAAAACCAATCCAGTTTGGAAAAGCTGAATTCGTTGTCTCCCAAATCCAACTTCATGGTGAACAAGAAAACTAGTGGGCTCTATGCAGAACTGAAAATCACACATCTCATTTCAGATGAGATCTCATGAGAACGGCCATGTATGTGGCCATATTGGATTTTTGGGAATTTTGTTCTCCACTTCAGATCAGTTTGAGGCTTGAGATCATGTAATTTCACTTCCAAATACATCCAAAATTCATCAATCAGAAAGGAAATAATGGTTTTCAAGGTAGGAGTACCAAATCTGTGTGTATTTTAAGTAAGAGGCTTGCTTTAACTACTTGAAGTTGTGACCAGATTAAATCTAGACTTGATGAAAGACACTCCTTAAAGACACCCTTATGGACACCCCAAAGGATACTTTTAACTTAAATACACTCCTTAATGATATTCATTCAGCAAAAATCTATTGGAAAAGAGTGTCTTTAAGCAAAACACCAATTCCTGAGGGTCTTTAAGCTCAAAATCTCATCAAATCTCATTGTTAAGTCATGTGATCACTATATAAACCAATCAGAATGCCATAAACTTCCACATTTTGTGAGAAAATGAGAGATTTCACCCAAAAATATTTCCATTTAAATAGCTCAGCTGTTTACAACAGTCTGCTAAAAAGTAACCCTTTCTCTACGCAAAGTTCTGCCAAATGCGAAGTATTACACTGTAATATGGCGTCATGCGGTGCTTTGATTCTGGAGACCTGTTACCAGCACTTTTATTGCATCACATTTGTTTCTGCTCATCTTCGTGTCATGCCCTAATCTGTTGCCTTGTTGGTCACACTTGGCGCTTCTAAGGTGTGTAGAATCTTGTAAAATTTTACGCAATGCCTACATGCTATTCAAAAAAGGAGAGAGAAATACAAGGCAGTTCAGTTAATATGTTTAAATATTTGGCTGCACACGTCCTGATAGAATTGAGCATTTATATTCCCAGATGCTCCAGAGAATCAATCTCCCCAGCTTCAAATGAGCACCAGCAATGTGAATTTCTCTCTCTTCAAATGTTGATACCAGTCATCACTTTCTTTGAAAAATAAATTAACTGCGGGTCTAGAGGAAATCTTGTTCGCGCGAAACTGTTTACTACTGATGGTGTCTTTTGTTATAACACAATTGTCGAACTGTGGTTTCAACTTATCTACTCAAGCAGTTTCTCTCATATAAATCCTTAGGCAAATTGGATTATGTTGTCTCTGCTAACTAGGAAAATTCAGAGATTTTATTTGGTTTCTTCAGAAGAAATCAATTGTGACTGATTCTTCTGACAGAGGATCAAGGATAATAAACTGGTGGTAATGTAATGACATTGGGAAACACTAATATCATCTGAAAATTGCATACCCTCTTAACGTTATAGGTGTGTACACAACTCCAGGCAAGCGAAAATAAAATGTGGAAGTTAGTTTTGAAGAAATGTGTATGTGAATATAAATGTTAGAGGCTTTTGAGACTGGCTTGAATTTTTATGAAATAAAAGCTGTAATTTGTCAATTGTACTGTTTTGAAAGCAAACTAGAAAACATTTACCTGTGGTAATCACCAAAAGTTTTTTTCTAAAACTCTAAATTAAATGATAATGCATGATGTCGGTACATAAGCAACGTGGCGTTGGATAGGGTAGACCGTTGTTATTCTTTGAAGGAGAAATAGAAAGAAAAACATGTGTCATGAAATCTGGCCACTTAATTTGAAATGACGTGGTGAGCAACAGGTAGTCTTTCTCTTGCATGGATTCTATTGTTAATCGGTCAAAAGGAAGAGTAGTTCCTTCCCTTGTCAATACATCGTGACAAGTCTGTGGATCATCCGCTGTGAATAATATCTCTTATCTACCTGCACCATGTAAACTGAAATTACATTTGCATCCACAAACATTAATTTACCAACAATGGAGCATTTATGATTCTCAGCGTCCTAAATCACAGAATATTCTGGGTTAAAGCACAGATTACCGATAATCTTCTGATTAATTCCACACGGCATGACCAAGTGCTATTACAAATAAATTACATGCGTGACAGGAACCAGTTACAAGAAATATGACTCAGCTGTGTCTATTATTTCTTTTCTGCCACCGAATTAAAAAATTAAACGTCACAGATTATTTGGACCAAAAACTTTGGATACATCCACAATTCACCATAATTTTAGAAAACATCCATGGCGAGGATGTTTCTACATTCCATTCTCGGTGAAACTGGTTTCACGGCCAATAGGAAGTGCGCTATCAGGGGTTTCTGGCTTTGTTTGTATGATTAGTTTCATTGTTAGGATTATCCCCGTGTGTCAGTCGCGAACATATTGACTTTGACGTCATCATTCTGTGAATTGTGAAAATAATAATCAGGATGCCTCAATGGCAAGGTATTTGTGGCGTTGTCTTTTTTGGCCAAATTCAAACAAATTGATGGTATTTGTTGACGGTGACCATCACGGTTATGGTTAACAACACCCATTGTTTGTTTACAACACAAGTAGAAATAAAGTTTTAGTACTACCAATCAATAGTTTCTTTTGTCCAAGACCACACCCATTACATAGAATTTACACTAACTGATTGGTCAGCTCAACCATTATTTGCATAGTTTACAAACAATAAGCAATGAGTGTTACATAACTTTCACGGTGATGGTCACCATCAACAAGTACCATCATTGATCAATCCTTCATCCTTGAAAGTACAGAACTGGTGATGTGAGTCTGGAGAAAACTCGAATAACCTCGTCAATTTGCATTACCCTTTCAAAGTTTTTCTAGGATTTTTCGAAAAATTGCCCATATCATATTTTATCGCATGAAACTGTTGACATTATGGTGATGTGCATGGTATTGATCGGTGTGCTGGCTTCTTCCCGAGTATTTCTAGGATCAACATGTAACATGATATGTATCTTTATTTTAGATTTAACTGTTTCTAATTTTTAGCAGAGCTGTTGTAAACAGCTTTGCTCTTTAAATGGGAAATATTTTTTGGTGAAATCTCACGAT
>JBCAUG010013058.1:0-11045 GCA_038406175.1 Haplosyllis leylae
GGAGTTATTTAACATTGTGCTGAATTATATGACTTTTTCATTTTGAAAAATTCAAATGGAAGATGACAGTTCAGACACTTTTCAAATGTTTCCAATTTTTCTGTATCTACTTGAAAAAGTAAATAAAAAGTATACCATTTTAACCTATGACTTCAGCTTAATTTCTTGTGACATGTTTGACAGTACTTACCTGCTGTTTCACCACTTTCTTCAGGAATTTTCTGAGAAGTTTTGGCTTTTGCCTGTTTGTCAGCCATGTTGAATAAATTAAGAATGTTTTTCTTATTTCCTCAAGTGCCACCTATTGTCAAAAAATATTTATTTAACAGAGGGCAGCACCTAAAAAGCTGAAATGTTTATAAAGATTATTCATTTAAATGTATACTTTGGGAAGTTGTTTGGGATGTCAGAATTACCATTTTTTTTTAATTAAAGAATTGGTATGAGTATAAAATATTTAGTGTTGGCTTTTGGCTTCAGGCTTTTGGCGCCTGACACTGCATGCGCGCCTAACATTCTGTTCATAGTACGCACCCTGGTGGTAAAATAAGTGTTTCCCGCCCGTTTTTTGTGCGCCTAACACTGCTGTGCGCCTAACATTGGCGGCCATATTGGCGCCTAACAGAACACAGAACGCAGAACGCAAACGAAGAACGCAGAACGCACACACAGCAAATATCAGGCCTCCATAAACGGTAGACTTGAAGTTACATATCCCACATTTAAATTCTGTGGTGTCTATTGAAGATAACTCCCCTCCTGGTCTTTGGTTAAAACTGGAGTTCACAGTGACCTGAGATGAACTTCTTTGGACTGCATTGGAACGATTAGCATAGTTGGGTACGGATAAAGTTCTGGGTATAGCATTTGTTCCACCTGTATTTCCACCACCAGGCACATTTGTGTGATTCATATTGGTGTTGTAGCCAGGAGCAAGGTCCCTGTAACCTTCTGTACATGTGCCAATATTACTATTTGTTGCAGATGAGAGCCCCTGAGGCTTGTTGAATGGGTAACTGCACTTCCTGGGGGATGGAAGTTTCTCCCACATCATCTCAATATCTACCCTATCCCATTACCTACAATTACTAAAAACCCAAATTTACAACAGGGAATACCCGAAAATCTGTAGAAATTATCCCTTTTTTTAAAACTTAAAATTTTCTTCGATGATTAACTACCATTCAAGTAACATTTTAACCGATGATCAATATTTCCTTATGACAATTATCTGATGATCCCATGTCAAATAACTGACGATTCCAAGTAACTTTTAAGAAATACACAATATAGAAATCACCAAACACATATTCACTTCCAGCTTCCTCAAACACAAAATAGATGATCTCCTGCCGATTAATTAGGGCAGAATGCATTTAAGGACTCTGTGGAATCACAGAGAGTGTATGCGCGTTGCGGGTCAATGAACACACACACATATATAAGGCAGGCAAGGCATTAATAGGTCAGTTGTTTTTGAAAGACCAGAGGAACAGGACTAGCTGTGTAGCTGCAACGGAGTGTTGAAAATTATTGTGGCCTACGTGAGTTGGTCTACGTGCAAGCCTTGACCATAACATGACAGGCAATTTTTCCCCTTTCAAATTCATTGAAAGGCTTTACAAATTGGTTTCTATTAAAAGGTTTTTAACTAAGGGACACATTCTTTCACACAATACATTTCCCATTAACTGAAGGTTCAAGAATGTGTCACACTAATAACTCCATAAGCTCAAAATATTTGTTTGTCAGTTGCTGTTCAGATCTTGAAGAATAAAGACCAGGTTGTATCTTTCCTTCTTGTTTATTACTGTTTTATCTTAGCTAGCTTAATTATTATAGGCAGGCATTGTTTTAAAGGGTGTTCCTCATTATTTCCCTTACATTATAAACTAAATACCAGGCAGAACTGTTGAGTTCCAACACGACGGATCATATACGAAGATAAACAGACACACTAGCTCTGGGTAGAACTTTTAAGTTCCAACACGAGAGATGGCACTGGACACACACAACAGTGGACTGAACTGTGGAGTTCCAACACCGTACAGCCCAAGTCCAAGGTAGGAACATGCTATGCATCATTATGAATGGAAAGGGCATGGAGGGAAGCGGCACAAAAAATTAAGTGTTACCAGTCATTTCACTTATCCGGGGACCTGGCAAACACTGTGGCAGGTCAAGTTGCCCAGGGTATCTTGCAATTCGACTCACCAAACAAACACACGGGTGGCAGTAAACACTACACAGATAGGAACAACAGTGTCAACACTAGCGGTAATACAAAACTGGGTGAAGTAAACAGTGTCTCACCTGATTGCACACAAGACAAAGAACAGGCCGACGCAATCGATGAGATTGCATTCACACCTGTAAGTGTGTCGTGCCTGTCAGGTAGCGTGTTTACATCCGAAAGTGGGTCACGAGCCCTAGATATCGTGCGGGTAGAGGACGCAGTCAGCATCCAGGTCAACAAAACAAACACCACATGTGTGAGTCAAGGAGGCGGAGACCTCATTATTTATGTCGGCACGGAACAGGGAACTTCTGGGCATCAGCGAACACGCACTCACATGGCAGAGAGGAGCATCGACATCTCCAGTGGCACCCAACCCATCATAGACAATAAGCAAACATTGGCCCCCAGTAACATGGCAGAGGATTTGAAAGCTGAGCTACAGAAACAGAAGGCAGCAACTATGAATCTGGAGCAACAGGTGGCACAGGCTGAATTATTGAATGAAATAGAAAAGCAGAGACTTGAACAAGAAGCATGGACAGCAGCGTTGGACAAGCTCAAGCAAGTCAAGGAAGAGCAGATGCAGGCACACATGGAAAGAATGAAGACCATACAGAACATGCATGGTGCAGTGGGGGACACCAATCCCCAGGTGGACTGGCTGAAGAAAAAATTGGATGAGCTGTCAGGGGCTCCAACCGAGCAAGAAAAGGACAAGGAGAAAGAAGAAATAGATAAGACAAGGACAGCTCTACAAGAAATGATACAGCAACAGAGATCGCTTGCGGAAAAGGCCAACCAATTGGTCCAAGACACAGGTGTACACAACACTGAGATACAAAGTTTGTTGGAGATGCTGCAACCACAAAAGCCAGCTGTGGAAAAGGTGCAAAATCCAACAGAACTACAAACACAGAAGGAAATGATGGACCAGCTGCGGACAGCACTAGGTACAAAAAACCCTACAGCATCAGGGGACTGGCAAAAGGATGTACTAAGACAATTCTTATCCACAGCAAACAAGGTATCCACACCCAGGGGAGCTACAACTCTGAAACCAGACATCCTCAAGAGAATCACCAACAAGCAGGATGAGTTCTCCATGGCAGACTGGCTAGCAACACTCAACAGACAAGAAGCAGGTGAGTGGGTTTGTGATGAATTAGATGAGTGCAAACATAAGAAAATAAAATCTGGTATTCTGGACAAGGCAACCACTAACATAGTACATAAAGAGGTTTGGCCGCAGAAGAATCTATTGGAGGATTGGGCAGATGAGGAGGTCGAGTTCAAGCAAATGATGTTTGAACATCATGTGGCAGGGGAAGTACGCACAATCGAAACATGCACAGAACCAGCCCAAATACTAGGCAGACTACGGTTACTCAGGCGCATGGCTTATGCCAAGTTAAGGGGATATGAATGGCCCCTCGTCCAGAAAATGTATGCAGCCATATTAAGATCCATAGAGGCCAAAGAATATTCATGGTCAGACAACTTCGACAGGTTCGAAACCATACTCTACAGAAAGATGACAGCACAACAAAAACATGTACCCAGAGGAGAAAGAGAGCCTCAGAAGAAATGGTTCTGTAGGGAGTGGAATAGACCAGAAGGCTGCCAAAAAACAGCCCCACACAGAGCATGGTTCGGATCAGGACAGAATGCAATCACTAGAACAGTGGTACACATGTGTGCTGCATGTTACATGAAGGAGAGAGTGGTTAAGGAGCATCCTGAAAACCATGACACATGTCCATATAAGCATGCCTGACTGCAAGGGCCATGGGGACAACAGGAACAGGAAGAAGAGAAACATAGAAAGCAAGATGAAAACAAACATAACACAAACACAAGCAATAACAGAACTCTGGTAGAAAACAACATGACTGAAGTCAAAACAATGGACAAGGAAGTGACTGATGTCACCACAAGTTTTGGAAGTTGCCAGGGGGACCTGGAAGCATTGGATCATTACACCCAAGATGAGAAAGGGTGGACAATAACAGAGGACCCAGGTCAGATGCAGGGCCACAGGACCTTCAAGAAAGCAAACACCTGGCAGCAACTTGAAATGCAGATCAAGGACAAGGATCTGATGTTGGCACAACTAGTAAGGAAGAAGGGGTATCCAAACAGGTATGGGGCAAGAATCCCAGTACAGTGTAAGTGGGACCTGAAGAAACTGGAGAACTTGTTGAATAACTATAGGGACAAAGAGGTAGTGGAATGGCTGAGGTATGGGTGGCCCTCAGGAAGACTACCCATGTTAACAGACCCAGTACACACATACAAAAATCACAAAGGTGCAACAGATTACCCAGAAGCACTGAACAAATATATACAGAAGGAGAAAGAAAATGGGGCAGTCATGGGACCATTTGAAGTCATACCCTTTAGTGACAGGGTGGGTATATCACCCATAAGCACCAGACCAAAGAAGGCATCACAAGAAAGGAGGGTAATAGTGGACCTCAGCTTCCCACCAGGAGAATCAGTAAATGATGGCATGATAAAAGATAACTATCTGGGGAAGATGATAAAATTAAACTTCCCAGGGGTAGATGACCTAGCACTGAGAATCTACATCTTGGGAAAAGCAGCGATGATGTTCAAAATTGATCTAAGTAGATATTTCAGACAGCTCCCACTGGACCCAGGAGACTATTCATTGATCGGGTATGTTGTCAACAACAAGTTATACTTTGACAAAGTCTTACCAATGGGCATGAGAACAGCACCATATATCGCACAAAGGGTCACCAATGCCATAAAGTTCATACATACACAGCTTCACTATTTTTTGCTCAATTATGTGGATGACTTCCTGGGGGCCGAACACAAAGACAAAGTGTGGCAAGCTTTTAAGCACCTGAAAACATTATTGGAACGGCTCAGAGTGGAAACAGCACCAGAAAAGATGATAGAACCCACCACAAGGATAGAATTCCTGGGAATCACCTTTGATTCACAGAACATGACAATGGAGGTACCACCAGAGAAGCTAGAGGAAACACAACAGGAATTACACACCTGGCTATTCAAAACAACAGCAAATAGGAGAGAAATGGAGTCCCTCATTGGGAAATTGCAGTTTGTGGGGAAGTGTGTCAGGCCAGGGAGAGTCTTTATAGCCAGATTAATAAATTGGATGAAAACACTGGATGGACAGAAGAGGACAATCATGCCTTTGGAAGCAAGGAAGGATATTGCATGGTGGGCCAGATTCATCACAGATTATAATGGAGTGTCATTACTGTGGCTCCATACAATTCCACAACTGGATGAGGTTATAGCAACTGATGCCTCAAAGAAAGGATATGGGGGTACATGTGGGCAACAATACTTCAGGGGAAGATTTCCAGATGAGTGGAGAGACAGAAACATTGCAGAGCTGGAAATCAGAGCAGTAATAGTGGCACTAAAAATATGGGGACCACAAATCTCAGGGAAATACTTCTGGATCCATGTGGATAATGAGGCAGTGGCTACAGTCATGAACTCAGGGGCAGCAAAGGACCTAGTGCTACAGGAAGCACTGAGGGAAATAGCCATGCTGGCAGCAAAGTATCAGTTCATAATTAAGGCCAAACATATAAGTGGAGTGTCCAACAGAATACCAGATTGGCTGTCCAGATGGGGGGAGAATGAAGCCAAAAGATGTTTTATAGAGTTTGCAAAAGAAAAAAGTCTCAAAAGATGTAAAGTGCACACTGAACAACTGAAATTTAATAACCTATGGTAACCATTGCAGCATCAATCGAGCTGATGATACTAGATGCAGAAGTGGCTTTCACCAGAGGGCAAGCATTGAAAGACTCAACAAAAAAGAATCTTCTTAGTCAACTAACTGCATATGAGCGATTTTGCAATAGGTTCCTTCTACCATACTTCCCAGTGGACAACAAGCAAATATGTAGATTTGGACAATATCTAGCAAGGACATTCAAGTCTCCAGATGCAGTGGGAAATTACCAGTCAGGTGTGAGAACATTTTTGGCCTTATTGGGGCTGCCAATACCAAGTCCTCAAGAAAAGGAAATGCAAATGTTTGTGCAAGGGCTAAAAAGAGTACTGGACCATGAAGTCAAACAGGCAGAACCCATCACACCGGAGATACTAGTAAGGATGAGCAGAGTGGTGGATTACACGAGCCAAGTGGATATGGTAGCATGGGTAGCAACACTTATAGGATTCACCATGTTTCTCAGGAAGAGTAATTTGGCACCAGAGGCAATGACTGAATTCAACCCGCAGATGCAATTTAGGAGGAAGGACTTCAATGTCACATCACCTTATTCAGTCATGATGGCAGAAATCACATGGGCCAAGAACCTACAGTTCAAGCAGAAAATACTAAGGCTACCAGTACTGCCAGTTGAAAACAAGTCAATATGCCCAGTAATGTGGATTCATTACATGATCAATCAGGTACCAGCAGAGCTGGATGACCCAGCCTTCACCATCTGGATAAGAGGACAAAAGATGGCACTCTCAGCAAATCAATTGGTGGTGCGGATAAGGAAATGGCTACAGCTCATCAAAGAAGATGAAAATGCATATTCCTTACATTCACTAAGACAAGGGGGTGCGACATTTGCATATCAGTGCAATATCGAGGCTGAAATGATCAAAAGATTGGGCAATTGGGCTAGTGATGCCTACAAGCGCTACATTGATGTATCAATGGATGAGAGGTATGATAGCATGAAGGCCTTTGTGGAAGGACTCAACAGGATAACAGTAAAGAAATAACTGCTGAACAGAAGGGCAGCAACAGTACAATAGATTGGGCAAACTTAAAAATGTGGACAAAGAGTGTATTGGGAAAAATCATGAGACGCTACTGAAAGCGTTTGCGCGATCGACAATTACATAACAAAATAAGGACAGGGCATATCTAGAGCAAAAAATAGAACGGGGAACACGTGGTATGATGTTGCATGCAAACTTATGTATTCTTGGGCATTTTAGATGAAGCGGGTATCGCCTACCAAAGGAAGCATGACAAGAAAGGCAGTATCATGGGGACAGGACAGCTCAGAAGAAGAGGCAGCAGTGGCCTGGTCAAGAGACAGCTTTCAGCTCACCCTCTCAGAGCCTGCAGCGCATATTTCCAGGTTAGATTGGTTGGAAGCAGTGTTGTTACACGAGGGCACCAACACCTTGAATGCTGGAACCCTTATTGAGAATCTGGCAAAGGAGCAGGCCATGGAGGTGGAAGTAATGGAGCTTCCATCAGCATCCAGCATGCCAACGTGCGAGAGTACACTGGTGCAATCGGGAGCAGAGCAGCTAGAGGGCAGCAAGGAATTACATCTGGAATTATCATCACCAGGGCTGACCGAGTCAATAGAGCAAGGTGAACCAGGGGAAATCATCTCGCCATCACATGAGCAAGATAATGTGATAATATTTGGCACCGGTACAATCAGCCCCTGGGATAGTGATGAAGACTCGCATGAAATAAGTAAATCCAGCCAGGAGTGATCAGAGGAGACGGATCAGCTGATCAGAGACAAGATACTCAAAGAAGGGATCAAGTTTGGTCCACGCAGTCGGGTTAGGCGTATGCAGCCCTCTGTGCACATTTTGGCAGATAAGTTCTTATGTAACTGGTCGCTCAAGGATAAGAAATGCAATATAATTAGGAGGGAGTATTCGACAATGATATCCTGGATCCAGGCTATAAGATATCAGAGGGTAGCTCTGTATCTGCCAATTGTGGTGGTGGCACTTCAGAGCTTCAAACACACAGAGTGCCTTGAACCCCTGAAGAACATAGTGGGGGCAGTGTGTAGAGCCATCAAAACAGTCAATCCGGGGTGCAGGATCTTTGTGGCAACCAATATTCCTAATCCAAGGTCAGCACCAGTTCTGGGGAAAAGGACCGGGGCACATAACCAATTATTAGCTATGGCAGTGCAGAATGTAAACATCAAGCTGAGGAAGGTGTTCGTGTGTGCCATGGAGGAGCATTTTCATAGTGCAGGGGAGTTTGTGCAGCCTGTGGCCACATACTTCAATGGGGATGGTGACCTGACACCCACAGGTTGCTTTGTGTACAGAAGCTGTCTGTTGCAGGAGATCGGAATTGTGCCATACCATTTGGACTAGGCGATACCGCTTCAGGAGGAATCATGAGGTTTGGGGGAGTAAAAGTTAAATTAATAATTATGATTAACAAAAAACTTGTTGCTTTGCATGTAAATTTATTGATTGATGTTATTCAAATGTAAGAATTACGATTGAAGTGATATGTTCTATTTTTGCATGTTACGCCCAAATGTTGAAATAAATGGTTATTAGCAAAAACAACTGGTGTCTGTGATTTTCTACTTTTCGATGATTAATGTACACATCCAATACACAATACAGATCCGTGACGATTATCTGATGATACCACATCAAATAACTGATGATTTCACTAAACAAATGATTAAAATGTACTAAACAGGAAAATGTACAATTTGTGATGAATTAATAATGATTATCTGTCAACCTCCTGATGATTGAACAATCCCATAAATGGATAAAGTCTTATCCGATGATTGCCTTCCGAATAATCATCTATTTTGTGACAATTAATATATCCATGATGATCGTAAGACGAATAACTGCTGACTTCTTTATGTTTTATGTGAAGTGATGTACTGCTCTCTTGTGATCCATAACTCTCTTAGTTAGGTAGAAGGGACCATGGCCACATATCTCACATGTTATTGGCCTCCTGTCTGGATTCTTTTCACATCCATATTCATGTTCCTTTGCATTAGCCGCTGATATGTTTTGTTAAAGCTAGATAATCCCACAATCCTGTTTCAATGTTAAAATTTGCATCAGGAAGATTTAACCCTGCATCTTCATTATTTGGTACATCTTCTTGTGGGTTTAGAATTATTCCATTTTCAATTTCAAAGTGCCAAGGAAAATAGGACTTAATGTTGTCTATTTGTCATACTATCTGTTGCATATGTGGGCACAGGTTTAGGGTATTTGTTATGGTATTCAGCCTTGGCAGTTTCTTCTTACCCTGTAGTTCAACTGAACAAACACCTCCCATGCACTTCACATAGCATTTTCCATTTGTGAATGTAATGTGTACAAATGATAATGTTCCATCATCTCTTTTTATGGAGAATTTTGTTGTTCCTTTCTCTATCACATTCCTTGTTAGCTGTATTGGTTCATTCATATACTGCAGTGAAGTATAAACTTGCTGTAGTGCCCATGGAAGGTTAGAATTCTGGTTTTGCAATTCATCATATGCACTTTCGAATTCCTCTAAAAAGTACCTGCAGTGCATGCAAGTTATTTCAGTGTCAGGGAATAGTTATTCATCTCCAGATAGATTATTTCTGTCATACAAAACTCCTTTCAAATGATCGTAAATATCACATGTGCATTCCCTTGTGAATCTAATTGCCTTGTGACATGGACAAAACTACCTGGCACTAGGTTCCCATTAGTTACATTGTAATCTGTGATTATGTACACATCTTTCTCCGCATCATGGTGCCTCCATTTTATAGTCCTCTCAAGTACAAGTTGTTCTTTAAACTGTTCATACAGATTCCTTTTCACTTTGGCTGAATTGAGGAGGGCATTTAAATCTTCTCCAGCAACATCACTAAGATCTCGAAGTGTAATTGTCACAACTCTCTTCTGGTGGGTCCTCTTTTTTCCCCTTAATTTTTGTTGTTCATCAATAACATAAACTTCTGGATTAACATGGGGCTGTTTTACATCAATGGAGAGGTAATGCTTAACATGAATGTGTGGTGCATTGCTTGCTTCCATACTTAGGTAGTACATTAAGTGGTTAGGTGGAGAAGTGGGGATATTGTGTTTCCCTGGTGTGTGCAATATATGCTGACTAGAATGAGTATGCCTTTTGGGGTTGATGAGGCATCCAGCTGAATCTGGGTATTCTAGTAGATGGAAATTTGAAATGCTACTAAGGCATAAGAACTGGTCTTTTTGGATTTTAAATCATCCTGGATAATGTGAGAAATAAGTGTTGGTTCAGTTTCTTGCTGTATAATGTTTTGAGGTGCTGTCTGTAGGTGAGTGGTGAATATTTCATCAATAATTTTAGTTTTTTCACCCCACAACTTGGAACAGTAAAGGAATCTGCAAATGGACAAATTTGTAAGAGGCATGTGTATAATCGTACAAGCATTGTTAATATGATGCAACAAACAGGCAATAGGATAGGCAACAGGAATTGTGTATGGAATAGTACATGCATTATATGCATGATGCTTAACCCTATTCCCACTGTAGTAAAATTACAGTATACCTAAACTACGCCATTAACAGATATATCTGCTTTTTTCAATTTTACACACACGCGCCATTAACAAGAATATCTGCTAGGTCAACTGTCAACAGTCCAACTCCGTGAAATTGATTCTGCGCATGCACAGTAGAATGCAATACTATAACCGCCATTTTTGTAACAATGCGATTGATGGTTTTCAAGTTTATTTGTGAAGTAAGTACTATTATACATTAATTTCTAACTGTGAATGAGTGAACAGAACACAAAAATTGTGTACACATTCTACATTCATCATTATATATGTATAAATCCCCCGTTCATGTCCACTGACATCTATACTCACCTTCGGATTGTTTTCTGTGAATTTTAAATTTTTGAAATCATTTTTGAGTGATCATCTACATCTACCTCGAACATCTATCTTTCTTTTATGAAGGCTACCTCATACATCCATCCTTTTTTTCTTCATAACCAAGTTTCAACTTTTTAAATCTGCAACATCAGTATTTTTTTCACCAGTTA
>JBCAUG010013069.1:0-11044 GCA_038406175.1 Haplosyllis leylae
CCCCCCTCCCCTTTGGTTGGACTGGGTACCCCCCCCCCCAGCTGGACTGAGTACCCTCCGGCTGGGACTGAGTACCCCCCCTGTGGACAGACAGACACGTGTGAAAACAGTACCTCCTCAGTGGTTTTCAAGGATCACACCTTACAAATTTGATTAAAACCTTTCAATATGGCTGTGTTGACTATACTTTTGAATTCATATTTTATTCATTAAGTAATTTATTTCTTAGGAAATAGCCTTTCAACAATTTCCTGTGCGTTTACCGCAAATTGTATATAAGTAGATCTGCCAATAATAAGGGAATAATTATCAACTGCAATAGCTGGTGGGTGGGGGGGGGGGGGGGCAGGGGCCATGGTCGGTATGCCTCCCAATGTTAATGCGAGGTATTTCTTGTTTCTCGAGGCGTGAAGAAAGAACAAAGTTTGATACCTGTAAGAAGTATTCTTCAGATATTCTCTTGGCCCATTCGATGCACAGGTCGAGAGGTCGGCAAGGATTGGCAACATCAGCACATTTAATCAGCATGCGCTTGATGAAGGTACGATTCTCGGGTGTGGAGAGATCAGAAGTTGACGTACTGATGCCACGGCTCAACTGAAATTAGGTATGTTGCAAAGTTTATTTATTTTAAGACAAGTAATTTGATAGGACATGGGCTTTTCAATTGAAGAGAAAATGAGTTATTAACTGTGTGTAACTTACATTTGATGTTCCATCTTCCTCAACTTTGGCAAGGTTTGACGGTTTGTTGCAGCTACTAACGAACTTGTTGAGATGCTCAAAATGTTTAGTCATTTCTGTGGCCAAGACCATATCAATCACCTGTTGCCGCATCGTTCGAAAGTCCTCTCTAAAATTTATAATGTTTCTGAATATTTTTGTTGTTGCTCTTGCAGACTTGTTCTTGATGTTTTTCGGAAATGTCTACGGCAAGGGTAATACGTTACCTGTCCAAGTTTTTGAATATGTTAATTCGCTCATCTTTTTGTGTCAGTTTGAAGGAAAAGGCTGCGTGATGACTTTCCAAAACGGCCCTGATATATTCAATAAAAGTAAATTAGTAAAGATTTGTTGAAGTTTACCAAACACTCAAAACGTAATTTTATAAAGTATTATACTAACACATCATTGTACAGAAGTGCGAGTTTTGAACCGGAGTTAATAAGATAGGCATTGGTTTTGCCAGGGTGGTCCACGTCATGAACAACTGCAGCAATTAGAGATGATACAACATCCATTTCATCGAGCACCGTCTACAATGTGTAAATTACGTTGTGGAATGATTAATTGAAGCTAAAGTTAAAACGATGAATGGCCAAATCAAAATGATTCCAGGCCAAGTAGCAGGTTTTGGTGTTTCTTTGGAGTTCTAACAGAATGGGCACAAGTTCTATTACTTACTTTTAATTTATCCTTTTGAAGGAAATAAGCAGAGGCATGAAGGACATCAGCAGCATGTGTGGAGTTATGGTACGAGTTAGTTGGGCGATAATTCGCTTCTATTGTAGCTAACCATGCTGATACCGTCTGCTCGCTTACTCTCAAGAATTCCATCACACCAAACCTTTGGAAGGTCTTCAAACCAAGATACACCAGAGGTCTACAAGCAGCAAAGTTTAAACATGTTAGTAATACAGTTGATCTCGGCATCCTGAAGATATATTTGGTGAGAAACTTGAGAATTTTGGCTGCTATGTAAAAAAAGTGGGGTTTTTTTGTGAAAACACCCATCAGAAAAAGGGAATGGTAGTGTTCAGTCAGTAAAGAACAAATAAGTCACAATGCCGACTACAGCATTACTATTTTGATCGCATTTTCTGTAGCACCACTGTGGTTCTGATATATTTACTTCGTCTTGTGCAGCATAGTTTGTTTGAAATATTACAGCGATGTCAGATACCTTTTCTGTGATATTCTTTCAAGGTTAAGCACATTGAAGTCCCAGGAAGGCTCACTGTCGAGGGCATTGAGGATCTCGGGTGATGCCTGCGACAGCAAGGAAGAGGCTGGTGGTGCATTTTGTATGGGTGGCAGTGGTTGACCTTCAATTTCAAGACAACAGGAGAGTTTTTATTTCGGCTTAACGTGAAAGTAATTGTAAAATCTCATTGACAGTAAAACGTGTGAACTCGCATTGTTCCAACTGATGTGTATTGGTTTCAAAAGATAACGGATTTGTTTAAGAAATTTCATTGAATGGCTGCAAGTATTGTACTGAAAACGACCACCGAACTGATTGCACTAAATGTTGAGATTGTGTTAAGTTAAAAGACCTATTCCCACCTAAAGAAATCTTCCACTTGAAGCCAAGTGTCTTGCCCCTAGTGTAGATTCCAATAACTGGTTGTAACTTATTTCTAAGAATTAATTGCTTATCTGATAGCATTGTGTGTGGTCTAAGGGCAGCGCGTACAATAAATTCATGTGAAGCTACATGTAGCATAACTACAGTTTTCTCATGTTACGTTAATAAGTAATCCGTCACATACATATTCAATTCAACGAAACCAAATTGCCTGTAGAGCAGTCCTGATTAGCAATTACATTCACACACGTGTTAATAACATTTGAATTGGATACACACTGCAAGGGCATGAGATTCTTTAAAGGAAGGAACATTCGGACACGTTTTCACTTTCACTGCAGGCTTCTCAGTTTCATGAAATGATATTGTTAAATGACGGTTACACCTTATATTGGAGAAAACCGTTAAGAGGTACGGGAGTAAAGCTCAATCCAGCACCCAAAACGTTCTGTACATACCCCGACATTGTCTCCATAACTGGAGAAGATCTCGACTCGCTAATAATATAAATCAGCTTTCGCTTTAGTTTGTCAGTTAGGGAAAACCTTATATTGCACGTGTAACAGATCGAGATGACATCATTTATTGTTGCAGTTTAATGAATTGTTGCGTTGCACTTTGATAAACTCACCAGATTTGTTGATAGCATCAGTGGTAGAAAACCGTCTTTTCATTCCACGCTGTAAAAATTAAATATCTCTTTATCAGTGTGAGGTGCACAATCAAAAATTGTTATCTTTATTCCACTTCATTACACCTCAAAGTGGTTTAATTTATGAGAGTAAAGAACTTGACTCCAATAGAGTATTTGTGTACTAATTATAAAACAGTTGAAATAAAGTATTCGTCCCTGATAATTGACAGTAGGTACACCCGATACCTAAGCGGGAAGAAAGAGAATACTTAATCCGGTGGAAATTATAGCGAATGGATATGTAAGCGTTAGGCAGAAAAGTGGTAGTGTTTGCCAATCCAACTGAACAAAAAGCTAACACTTCGCAAAATGAAAACTGTCAATGACTGCAGCCTTTTATTCTATAAAAGTGGCTAATGTTTAGTCAACATGATGCAATGGTTATTGTGCAGTGATTGGGGTTGCAAAGGATAACTTCTTTTTAGCACAGCTGTTGCTTACACATTTGTTCTGAATTAATGGAAATGGCTGAGAGATTCAGCAAAAGAGTTAATAACGATATATCCATAAAAATATTTAGTATTTAATTTATAAACGTAACACGCCTGGCACGATGTTGTCACAAGATAATTTTTTTAAAACTAATATGGAATCAAATAAAAATGTGACGATGTGATTGATAAAGATGTTTATAGAATTGTTCATAAGATGTCATTCAAAAAAGAAACAGCTGCGTCGTTTGCTTTCTAGAAAGCCTGCCTTAGTGATGAATTATTTTTGGATATGTCACAAGTTGACTACAGGAGAGGGAAAAGCAAATACAAGAAAGATTGTTTAAAGCATGAACTAATGGTGCATGGAAATATTCAAGAATCAAACATCTTGCTATAAAGGAAAATTGTTAACCTGATCGGCTAACAGCTGGTCTGCTACTGGGCCCTTTTGATAAAAATAATAAGAACAAAATTAGATTATGAAATGATAACGCAAAATCATGAATGAAGTTTTATTGTGAAAATTATATCAATTGAACAGTAGTGGCGACCAATATTCAAACTAGTGACAATATTTGCATGCAGTGTTCAACTGATTACAACAAAGCTGCTATTGAATCTAAATACTTTTACTATACTTACCGTAGTCATTAAACCTCCGACAAGATCGCTTGTCATCTGGTCATCTTGGACGGTATTTATGAGATGTGGATTGTAAAGCTCGGAGCTACGCAGAATCTCTAATACCTAATAGGGAATTCATATGAAGTAAGATGTCTATGTAGTTGTTAGTTGAGAACAGATTAAGTTTATATGTATAATTTGTTTACTGGCAGCTCGTAGCATTGCCTTATTAATTGCATCCTGTTATAATTTCCACAGACCTTTTGGACTTAGCACAACTTTCTACGAGAGATGAAAAAAGGGTGCCAGTTTCTATTTCCTCAGACGCTTAATGCGAGTGAAGGTATGATGTTGATTGACAACTGGACATGTGGGGGAAATTTGGATAGAATTGGCGTCTTTTTATCAACTTCGTAGAAAATTGTGATGCCAGTCTTAATAAAAGCTGTCAGATGACGTTAGGTTACCTTATCTAGAGATTGCGAAACTGAGATGGTACTAGATTCCTGTACTCCATTGATAATGTTAATGACCTTCGTTATTGGAGCCTCAATTGTCATGGAATGCACTCTTGCCCCAGAATCTCGCCGTCTTCCAGTGTAGGCGTGCGTATAGTAGCCACCTATAATTAGATCTATACCTGTCAATTGGCTGATGATTTTAGTTGAATTCAAAAGCTGGAATAGAATTTTCTATCCCACCCCGTTACTTTTAATAACTTGAAGTGTCATAGTAATTTAGTGGTTGGAGATCTACATGTATATTTGCACAAATTTACAGACACAAAGCTGTGAGTTGATACATTCTTCATTTGAATATTGGAATTCTACGTACCATCGGAACTTGATATGGACTTCATGTCAAAGGAACTTTTACGGAACCCACCAGTAGTCCGATCTGTTCAAAATAAAACTCCACTTATCAATACATACCATCTCGCTTGGTTCGAACAAGAATATCTTGAAATTCACGATGAAAATGTCGGGAGAATTACTGGCTTATGTGTGATTAATACGACAGATAATATGCATGACTTCAAAACTGTTGTCACTTTTGATATTGTGCGCAAGTAATGTTTTTGAGTTTGAAGAAGGACAATCTCTCCAATTTGAAAATGCATTCACTTTTAGCTGAATGTAAATTATGCGAAAATCATAGTTGCAAGTACCATTCGTAGCATCAAAGCTGTTGTATTTCTCTAAGCTGTGCGGCACCTCCATATTTGGATTTCTTATTGAGACAAGATGACGTACTTTCCTGTAGTAGACGTAAACAACAAACAATGTTACTATCAATCAAACAAGTCTATCTACGTGGCCATCTCTGATGGCCAGAATTAAAAGATATCTCAATTTCAAAATTCGTAAGTGACACCAATGCATTTTAATTTGCATTCGTAATATGCAGAAGTTGGTAATACGCGATATGACGAATGCGATGAGAATTGTACTCACCCGCATTGGCCGGCAACGGGAGTTATTCTACAGTGGTGGGCTACATTTTCACCACTTTTTCTTTTGGAATGAAAGGTTCCTTCCCATGACTGAAACACACAATGTGTGACAATAAATATTGTATGTCCGTGAAAAATTATATTGTTAAACGTTTCTTTAGTTGAGAACATCGTCAATGCGTTGTGACTATGCCGATTAGTGCAGTTGATTTAGACTGAAACATCTTTTAGAAACTTTCTTAGGACGGTCTGCAGCTCTGCAAATAATGGTCTTTAATACTAAAGTTGGTGAAGACCTTCATTAGAAACCTGTTTCCATGGATGCAAATGGAAATATTAGATCGGCAGATCATAATCTGCAATTTTATTGTGCCCCGACATACATAACTTATCTTGAGTGCCATAAATCAGACCGAAAAATTGATTAGTGACTGGATTACTAACCTTGCCCTTCTTCACAGAGGACCTTATAGTTTCTACTGTGTCAGCCTTATTTCGTTCCGATTGAGGTAGTTCATTTACATCTTGACCCATAATTTCTTCACTAGTGTAGCCAAATAAACGTTCATACGCAGGATTGATGTACTGAAACAGCAAAAGAATAATTAGATAAGCACATTTGCTGGACAGCAAACTTTAAAAGTAATTTCGGTACAAGCGACATGATATGAATATGACCTTGGAAACTTACTTTGCAAATTAGGAGCATTAAGTTCTGCAAAACTCGCAACAATAGTAAAAAGGAATATTTGAAGTTGCCGGAGGAATAATGCTACCCGCGGGAAAAGGCTTCCAACATATAATACCTACTTCTTACAATGAATTACCACAATTGTTTGCATTTAATTTCTCATTTTTTCTCATTGACGTCATCTCCCTATTTTCATAATGTTTTTTCATTGCCTTACAATCGTCTTACAAAGTTAGCAATATAATTTACAAGCAGCTTTCAAGCAAGATACCTTAATGCACGCCAAATAATCTGAAAGAGTGTTAAATGAAATAAGACTTACAAACTCATATTCTAAATGAAGTTTGAATCTAATTCCATGTGACATGTGACATAACTTCATTAATGTCTTAAAGTAAATTAATCTAAGGTGCAAATGGGAACTGATTGGTTCTTTTCTTTTTGGATTCAGTACAGTTTCAAGAGAGTATCTTGCCTGAATGTTGTACGTGGTTGTATTTTTATGTCTATGCATTTCATTCTTGTGATATTTCATTGTTTTTATTTATTTTTAGTAATCGATAATCAATCGAATCAATACACAATTTCAAGAAATAATCACACAAGAATGGTTTTTGCTTAGATTCTATTGTATCGCAACACAAGTAAGGTGACCTGAGCGTTAGTAACTTCTCAGTCAACAAAAGACAGCTTTACTGCGTTTTACTATTTTAACGCTGTGGATCAGCAAGGGATAGGTGTCAAGTAAGGTCACAAGACTACTTTAAAACCTTAAACCTAAACATAATGAGAATTGAGAGATGACAGCCGAATATTGCCTCAGCACACAAGCCTCAACTTTAGAAAAAGTGGGGCGCATAAGGTCATGCTTTTTACATTTGTCCGTAAGCTGAATATACTTAAATCTAATTTTTCACAGTTTCGCGAACTCACACAAATTTTACAAAAGTAACTTGATACCAAACTGAGAGACTAAACTACTTGACTGTCAGGTAATCTGAATCTGTGCAAGATTAAACTAACTAATATGAAGGAGTTTATGGTGTCCGTTGTTAAGGCTTTTTCTTTTACTTTAGGCATTGGAAGCATAGAAAGTTGACTATTATTTGTAAATGCGTTTTTAAAAACGTTGAGACTGTTTTGGGAATTACACTTAAATCCCCATGTGTCAAGTTTCCATGAACTCTTTTTATGAAATCTCTCATACAAATTTGAAATTTGAAATTATTTGATAATTTATGTCCCGCTTCATGCGACAAGGACACTTTTCAGTGAGGGGGCAAATTAGAACGATATTAATGGACGAAAACACGAATCCAAGCTGGGAAACCCTAGATGTTAAAATGCGAGGATCAGGCACATCCATCCCATTCCGGAACGTTTCCTGTCATCGTCATTGAAAAGATAGATCCCCCTCACCTGTACTTCATAGGCTTCACTAGTGATTTCAACGGCATCGCTGACATTTTCTGCAGCCACAAGCAGGGCATTAGCAGCTTGCAGCTTGATTTGGCTTCGTAGCTCACCGTGCTCAATGGCTATCAGCTCGTTTAAGCACACACTTGTACTAGTGTTCTCCATAAAGCGCTGAAATGAGACCCATGTAAGATGTCTGTAATTACAGTAATCTGGACAAAAATAGACTTATTTTCTACGGTCTCAAAATGTCACACTATTGCCCTTCTTTCGTCTATTTTTATTTTAACGAAAACAAATAAAGCAAAAGGGCGACGGACTCCGGACTTCAGGTAGAATAAGCCTTTCACGTATTTATAGTTGCTTTTAGTACTTTGACACAATTTACCACTCTGAACAAGAGTTAGTTGTAAAACAAGAGCGTGTCGCCAAGTTTGGCGCATTAACACGGACTTTGTCCTTTGTGAATCGTCAACTTACTCGGTTAAAACCAGCAGCAATCAATGGTAAAATCGACGGCTCTTCTTTATCAGAACCACTACAATGATAGTAGTAAAATTTGTATCAATTGCAAAGTCTTTGTGTACAGAATATTATCTGAAGACTCTCACAAAAAGGCTACACAATAGCATTGAACTACGAAGGCATGTTAATTAATGGGTAAAAAAATATTTCCTTGAATGCTTGACGCAATAAAAGGTCAAGAGACTAAAATTTATTTTGAGGAGTACTTACTACTTTTTTGTAACTGCAATTATGATAGTGTGTTCATTTGATTTTGTTGCTCTTATGGACCTTTAAAAGATACAAAAAATAAGGAAAGAGTTACAGTACGGCAATTTGGTATCTAGTTGTATGTATTGCTTGTTGTTTACCACTAAAGATTTGACGCTACTTTGGGAATATTCCAAGTTTGGGAAATATGCGGCACATAATAAACCATAAATTGAACTTTATGGTAATATCAGCGGTTGATAAGAAGTGAATAAGAAAAATGTAAACTCAATAATAAGTATGATCCATTCAATGTGCACACTTGTTGTGTAGAGAGTGACTTATCTCTTCTCATGCTTAGCCAGTATTGCGTTGGATACTATTGAAAGCACACAAGGTTTCAGTTCCATCGTTGGCAGGCAGATTTTCTGATTGAACGAGCAAGAAATGATTCTGTCTTTGTCAAAAATAGGTTTTCCTGACAAAAGCAGTGCCGCTTCTAAATTCATTTTATATATTATACTTGGTTTGGAATCAGCTCATATTGATTTCATGACGTAGGTTCCAAGTAAACACCTTTGAGCATATTTTTCCCGTTCAAAATTGAACGGGAACAAATATAGTCAAGATTTCTTGCTAATTTTTTGTCATTCGTTCAAGCGAAACTAACAACGTTATTGAAGCCCTAAAGTAGGACTTATAAGTCATACTTAAGTAAGGAGTTCAACGTCTGCTCTCTTGTATTTTCAAACATCTCATGCGTTGCGTGCCATCATTGACTCAATATCAGATACTTGGCTTATTTCCTTCGCTGTTCAGTAATTTGTACTCTAATAATACTATGTATTCCTACAATTTGGTCACATGATGTTTGGATATCAAAAAAAAAACTGGCTTGATTGTCTACAAAACACACCGAAAAAGTCATTCCAGTTTGTCTTTAAATTTTGAAGGTTCAAGAGGCATGTTAGACCTACATTCACAGCATAACAGCCGAGATGTTTATTCGTTTTCTTTGCTTCTTTGCCAAATTAGCGGACATATCAATATCCAGGGACTAGATTCTATCCTTGAGGCGGTTTATGTAATCAATTAGAGTTAAATCACCAGAAGCACCCATTTTGACTTTGGCACACAACGAAGAATTTGCAGTTAGAAAAAAATCTGTCTGGAAAGTCGCGTGCGTTAATTTTAAACTCGTGAACTAATCATATTAACACGCTTATTCATCATGGCGAGAGAACAAATGATATTGCGACAGTAATTGCATATCGCTATAACCGTATTACGCGAACACAACAGTCTGGGACATTGACGTCACTATGTGCTTAAATGGGTTGACTTTCTATGGCTTTAAAAGGCATCCCACCTGCATAGAGCCTCAGCGTCAAAGAATTTGCTGTGCCTGTGGTCGATAATGACCACATCATGAAGTTTATCCAGGTAACATTCTAAAGCGGTCTCAGCATTGCGTGCAAGGTTACACTTGTAGCCACCTTTGTCAGCGGCATACCAGAAAGAATCACTTTGGGTATCTTCTTTTCCGAAAACCAACAGAACCTGAAGTGGAAAAAGCGAACATGTCACAAGATGAAAGTCAACAAACTAACGCATAAAAAATCGACTGATGTAATTGTCGTAAAGCAAAAATAGCAGGCTTACAACGTACCGACATTGTGTGCTGGCGAATTCGCATGGAACCCAAACATACTTCTGTATTGGCACCCTACAAAACGGGGTTAAAAACATTCTGTTAACATAAAATGTGTAACCGAAAAAGTTTCAAGAGAGAAGTGACAACAGTCAAATTCGCATTTGACTTTTTCCCTTTTATACAAAGTTGTTAATGTTAGCATTTTATATAACTTCAGATAAATTGGAAATAGTTACCAGCTGGATCAATTTTTCATGCAAATTTTAATTTGGTGTGGTGCACTAGATTTAAATTAATGTGACTGACAACAATATCTAATTTGTTTTCAAATTTAAGTAACACAAAAATGCCAACTTTGTGTTGTGTATTGCGGGAAAACTCGATTGAGGGTGCATCTCCCGTTTGATAAATTGTCCTCTGCATGCACATGTAATGTTTCCCTTAGCATAAAAGGAAACATTTTTACCTCAGACAAGACAAGTAAATCTTCATCTTAGCAAACCAGCACAAAACCGTGACTTTATGCAATTAAAAAAAATACCACTACACGGTTACTTCGAAATGATTCCGCGGCCAGTTTTTCCTTTGAATTAAGGGCTGTAATTCAAACTTTTCAATAAACTTCGAATTAGAATTCACTTCGATTTAATACTTTGGATTAGGATGTATTTTGGATTAATGTTTGGATTAGCACTTACTTTGGATTATCTGTTTGAATTAGACTGTGACCTAATTCAGATTACAAAATAGCATCCTTTCATGTAATAGTGTTCTTTCATGTACTTTTGTGGTTGTCCGACATAATAAAATATCAGGCAGTGAAAGTTTCACCAGGTGACTCATTCGCTCCCCTTTGCCCCCAAATTGAAGAGATTCATGATTGAAAATTCAAGGTTCCATAGCTGGATTCACAGCCAAAATTCATTGCAGGCCTTGTACGAAGTGCTTTTAAAAAGCACATGTGCTTTTTTGTGCTTTCTTTTCATCATCAATGCTTTTTTTTAGCCAAAATATTGAGAAAGCGCTTTTTAGTGCTTTTTTTTGGCAAAAATGTGC
>JBCAUG010013080.1:0-11044 GCA_038406175.1 Haplosyllis leylae
TAAACTAGGTTTTTGGGTCCCCACCACACTAGGTCATAAAAAGTTTGATTACAACATATAGTGGTTAGATGTCCCCATCACCTGCAAATAAAACCATCATCCCATGTATAGTCACTGAGCCACAAAAGGCCTTCATAGGTCCCCACCACGGACCCAAAATTTCAGGGCAAAAACCATCAATCAACCACTAAGGTGACTCTAGCGAGCCACCAATAAATGCTAGGGAGGGGGGTGAGACAAGTGCTTTTAGAGTTTTGTAAATATTAATCTTTGAGTCTAGACACATACTTTGTGCGTAGTAATTGCGTAGAGTAACTGCCACCGAACTGACGCATGTAAAATGGATTAATAACTATCTATTATTTCGACCTCACATAAGCGTTGAGTAAACAATATATCACTTTGTGCATATATACCCGAGGTAATCGTTAGAAATAATCAGAATCGTTCGTCAATATTGCCGGTATTTGGGAATCACATTTTTAATATTTTTAGAAAACAGGAACAGAAAGAAAAGATGCACTATTCAATGCAACGTAGGTGGTCGGTCCATTTTCCGAAAGCTGAATATCATCATCTACTCTGGGGCATAAACTGCCCAATAAATATCGTAGAGCACCTGTTGTAACTTAATGTATCCTGGGCGTGAGTATACCCAATCACGTGATTGGCAGTATGATGTTACTCAGCAGCCTCAGTTGTACACTGGGTATCTCTAATGTCTCACACTTCTAATTGGGAAGTAAGATTACACAATACTGTGACTGCAGTTGGCAAGGAGTTCGTTTATTTGCCGTTTCATTAAATTGCCCTAAACGCGACTATCAATTTAAAACATGGATAAGGAAGTACTGCTGGTAATTGGTATTTTGTTCCTCTCAAATGGTACGTATCCTTTAATTTTATATCTCATGTTTCATTTCTCTCACGACATTTCAAAGTCAGAACAAATGAGTTTGAGAACTGGTAGTGGTTTTTTTTTTCGGGGGGGGGGGTCTTTAATTTTGATTTACTGTAGCAAGGTTACCATTGATGCTGCATTAATTGCCAATGTAAGGGCGAATGTCCTCCCAATTCACTATGTGCGTGAAGTTTGCAGGAAGTTGTTTGATGATGTGACCTTGATCTCGGTAGCTCTTAAAATGATCATGAACAGGGTAGATCCAGGATTTTCCATGCCATATTGGAGGGACGTTATCTCTGCAAAAAATTTCCCCGTGAAATTTAAAAAGGTCCTTGGGGAGAGGGAATAGTTTAAGGTATTTGATGGTTTTAAAGTATCAAGAGTAAATGTCAAATAGGAAACGACAAATTGCCTTTCACGATTTCGCCTCAACAAATTATCATACGGTGCACATTCTGTGTATGTTGAAAGACAAAATGATTCCATTCACCATTGATAATGCCAAAATATATTCCGCACCAAATTTCATCATTGAAAACTGGCTCAACGATTGTCTCCACTTAAAAATACAATCAAATTAAATTGGTAAAATATTTGTCGACGAATTCGCAAGGAATCTACGACAAGATGATGTGTAGTTTGGTTTAAGATACTTGTGTAATTGAATGTACTTTCTCTATGTGTTTGAGTTTCAGTCATGGTTTTAAAAACTGAGTTTGAGTCATATTTTGAGTCATAGTCATAGCTTAAAAAATCCATATTTTTACAAGTTTCATTAACTATGAATAAAGTTTATGAAATATATATAATATATTCTCCACTTTATTTCTTTCTAAATCCCCCAACAAGAGAAATATAAGCTAAAAACAGGTGATACTACTGGAGTTGTTTTGGTTCATCCAATGAGAGACATCTAGTGTTCAGTGTAAGACGCGCTTGCGCAGGCTTCACGTGGTCATGCTTCTTTTGTTCACCAAGACGCTTGACGCCATTTTGTTATAGGCAGATATTTTTCTTCAAGCTAGGTAAGTGTCGCTTTCTGTATCTAGTTTTAATTGTGGTATTTTGAATCCACTTGGAGTTCGGGTATTTTAGACAGTACTTTCCTGCAACCACTTCATGTGTCTGCTGTAATTAAGCATATCGAATGCCACATTGGTTGTGCCACCATGTTGAAAAATTTTCTTCCTGGTTGAGAGCTTTTAGGGACTGTACTACCTGCCTTGTATTTTACATTTCCAAGGTACTCCTACTGGTCCGAGCATTATGGCTGACAATGTTTCTGAGGATCCGAATCAAGAGTTGCTCCTCACCTTACAATGTCAAAAATCTGAAATGAAAGCTCAGGAGACCAGACTCAAACAACGTGAGGACGAATTGAAGCGCCAGGCCAAGGCCATTGAAGGTTTGATGTCTGTGCCACACATTTCCTCTTATAGTGCTCCAGTTTCCAATTGAATTCTAAGTTATGCCGCCCTACATTGTTAATTCTGGTTGGATGTAATGTTTACTCCACTTGGTGTACCGTTGGATATAGATCTGGATTGAGTCTAGATCTTGATCCACATTGCTCACGTGGCTGAGGCAATATTATTCACATAGCCTTTTAGCTGCCTTGCCTTTCTCCTCACCGGGATAAATTTAAAAATAGAGAATATTCCCCTTTCAGACAAAGACAAGTATATTGCCCAGCTGAAGGCGGCTGCTGGTAAGAAACCCACGGAAGACTTGATCTCTGAAGTGAGTGACCAACATGATGATATGAGCATGGCTTCCACCTCCACCAGTGGTACAGATCAGGTAAATGAGCCTTAACGTTCGATGTATGGGTTTTACCCCCCCACCTATTATGGCCCGTATCCACAATTTTATCCAAGGCCTGAGAACAGTAGTTGCAATTTTTCCCCTGAAGCTTCTTTTGACCCGTCTGCATCTGATGTTGAACCTGATGATATTGACGCCCAGTTGTCAGCAAAATATGTTGACCAGGGTGCAAATGTCAGCAAAGACCCTCAATCTGACCCAATTCGACAACCTTTGGCAGATGTCCTCCATAAATGGTGGCGTAAACAATGGTCTAAAGATGATGTCAAACAATTATTACTTCAGACCTCCCGACCATCTAACTGCGATGGTGTCAAAAATGTTCTCATTAATAAAACCATCTACAAGACCATGTCGAAAACAGACAGAGACAGGGACCATCCTATTAAACACATTACTAATGCCTTGGTACGTGGGGGACAAGCCTTGGTTCAAGTGTGGGACATCCTTTCCCAGGCTGACATTCGTTGTAGGGCAAAAGATCCTTCTCAAGAAGAGATTACTTGTCTCCTAGCTGACGGTACCCCTCTAAATATTTCAAAATTGCTTGACCAGGTTGAGTTGTCACTTAAATTGCTTGGTATTTGCAATGTTCAATTAGTCTTGAAGAGACGCAAGGATCTGAGCTACTTGCTTACCCCCAGTGCTCAGGAGCTTGCCAGTGTTCATAGACCTATTACCGATCACCTCTTCGGGGAAAATATGGCTGAAGGATTTCAGGCTGACTCAAAAACTGACTCGCAAACATAGTAAGGCCAAGGGTTGCAGATCTTTCAAAAAATTGAAAAGGTCTGGCCCCTCTGCTGCTCCCCCCCTCATGGGCATACCCATGGGACCTCGCCCACCAATGATGTCTTTTGGTCAATACCAGCCTGGTTTCCAGAACCCCCCCTTTCCACCTAAATTTCAACCTGTGCAACGCCAAGAATGTCACCCCCAGTCTGGGGGTGGAGGGAGGGGCAAGAAGCACAAAAATGCCCCCCGCCACTAAACTCACTTTGAATCCCATCCCTCACCCACATATTCCTGTGGGAGGTCGGTTGTCTCTTTTCTTTGATGAATGGAGGGCCATAACTGATAACTTCGAAATTCTGAATATGATCACTGGCATGTCCCTGGACTTTGAGAGCACAAACCATATGTCCCCAAGCTCCCCTTGTCAGCTGCTGAGCATCAGGCTGCTGAAAAGGAAATCAATGAACTCTTGCTCAAGAATGCCATCTCACCTTGTCCCCATGAATTTCCAGAGTTTGTTTCCAATATTTTTGTTGTATCAAAATGTGACTTGGACAAGATGAGGGTCATATTGAATTTAAAATCGTTTAACTTTTATTTAGAAAAGAAAAAGTTCAAAATGCAAACTTTTCTCACAATGTTGAACTTAGTATCGGAACAATCTTGGCTAACTAGCATAGATCTCTCTGACGCCTACCTGGGAATAAAAATTTTAGAATCTCATACTAGGTACTTGAAGTTCTCCTTCAATGGTATCTTGTACAAGTATCTAGTGATGTGCTTTGGCCTCAGTTCCGTGCCAAGAAAATTTACAAAATTACTTAAAGCCCCCCTGGCTCAATTGCTTTCCAGGGGAATTTCCATCGGGATGTACCTTGATGATTCCTTGCAAGTTGGCAGAACTTATGAGGAAGCTCTAGTGGCTGTTACAGAGACACATAATCTCCTTGTTAAATTGGGGTTTTTGCCTAATTTCAAAAAATCTCAATATGTTCCGACACAGAGACTTGTCCTCCTGGGTTTTGTGATTGACACAGTTAACATGACAGTAGCTCTCACCTCTGAGAAAGTAGTAAAATTGAATGCTCTGTTTACTTCTGTGTTGAATAATCCATGCATGAATATTCGTAGTCTAGCCAGGTTGATCGGAAAAATGATCTCCTGTTTCCCAGCTATGCCACTCGGGAGGATGTACTACCGCCCCCTGGAGCACAGGAAAGTTGCTGCCCTAGCCGGAGAACAGTGTTATGATGGTAAAGTCGTTTTACAAGAATCAGAGTTAATCTGTGTTAGGTGGTGGCTGAACAATCTACCCTTGAGTGTAGCCCCAATTTCCCGTGGGAATCCCACCATAGTCCTCACCACTGATGCCAGTGGATATGCCTACGGCAGTTTTTTGGGGGGACAGTACTGTCAGGGATTCTTTTCAGACAGGGAGAGACCCCTCAGTATTAACACCAAAGAAACATTAGCTGTCTGGTATAGCCTTCTTAGTTTCAGACATAAATTGTATGGACACCACTGTTTGGTTTTATCTGACAATAAAACGGCAATTAGTTATATTTCGCACATGGGGGGGATGCGTTCAGAATTGCGGGACAAAATTTCCAGGGATATCTGGTTCTTTATTGTTGCCAACAACATGTGGCTCAGTATCTCCTTTATCCCAGGGAGACTTAATCTGGATTCTGACTTAGCCAGCTGTCAGCTGAATCCTAACACAGAAATCTCTATTCCTGATGAAGTTTTTAAATCGGTGTGCATGGAATTGGACTTCTATCCAACTGTAGATTTGTTTGCATCCAGAATTAATAATAAGTGTCAGGACTATTTTAGTTACTGTCCCGACCCGTTCTGCATGGGAGTGAATGCCTTCTATGCCAACTGGTCCCATGATAAATTGTACATATTTTCCCCCTTTAGCCTAAACTCCCACGTGATGGCCAAGCTGGAAAGGGATGGAGGAACAGCTCTCGTAGTCGTGCCCGAATTCCGAAGCCAGCCGTGGTTCGGACACCTGCTCCATCTAGTAAAAAAGCGCAGCCATCAGCAAGTAGATCCCAAAAAATTAGACCAAACAGGTTTAGTCGCCTTCCGTGGTCTGCCCTCACCACTTTACCTCCCCTGGGCCCCTGGGGAACTGCTGCAGAACTTAACCAATCTGAGACTAGTTTTTGCCATGTGTTTCGGGAGAAAAATAAATTGAGAGGCTATGATGATCAGACAATAAATATGATGCTTAATGGTCTGCAATACAGTACTAGGTGTTCCCTATTCTGCTGCTGTAAACTGGTGGCTAGATTATTGTTCCACCTACAAAGTCAACAAATTTCACCCTACCCCGCAAAAGTTGATGAAGTTTTTCATTGGTTTATTTCTGAATTTTACATGAAAGGTGCCACTATGAAATATTACAAAAACGCACTTGTGCACTTATTTGAACTGGACCTTCAGGATTATTTGATTTGTTCAGTGGATGTCAAGAAACTAATGGCAGGCTTCATCAAACAGAGACCTTCATTACCCCGCACTCCCCCCATCATCTGGAATGTTGAGGTAGTGCTTTACCATCTGGCACAATACCCCCCCCCCCGCAGCCAATTTGTCTCTGCGTTTATTGGCAAAGAAGTCATTGACTCTGCTCCTCCTGTCCACCACCAGGAGGCGGGCTGATGTACTCGCTATTTCGGTTGCACCAGGCATGCTGTTGGGGAACACCAGTAGAATTCATTGTATTCTGCACCGCTTAACCAAAACCTACACCGATACTAATAAGTGGGTGCAGGCTTTAGATGTGTGGAAGTACCCTCAAGATCCCAGCATTTGCCCTTATACTTATCTGATTTACTACATCGTACTTAGTAACAAATTTAGACCCCGGGATAAAAATGGTAAGGTGCTGATTAACTCCCTGTTTATTACTAAGGAGGGGTCCCCCACTACCTACGACACTTGTGGGCATTGAGTCAGAGATGTCCTTGCTGAAAGTGGCATAGATTCCACTGTGTACACCCCCCATAGCTGTCGCTCCACGAGCAGTAGTTATAACTACTATGAACGGGGATACCCATTGGAATTGATCCTTGCCCAGGGAGGGTGGGCTTCCGAGCATGCCTTTATGCGCTTCTATAACAGGAAGGTCAAGAGACCAAGCTGTTCTTACCAAGATCTTCACTTCCCCACAACTGCTACCCAGGGCACCTCCCCACTGCTCCGGGAATTTGATGTTTACAGCCCACAAGCCACTAAAGCCTCTTATGTGTATTCAAAATATTCTAAATTTCCAGCCACTTCCTTCCCCAAGCACAGCAAAAAAGACCCTGTACCTCCAAAATACATCCGCCCGGTTCCCATCACTGCATCAAATGGTTTGGCTTTCTTGGGAGTCCATCAGGCCCCTACTGGTCTGTCTAACCTGGGAAGGCCTGCTTTTAATGAATGTCTCAGTGCCATTGACAGCGCTTCTCTCCCTTCCGGAGCTGGTGTTACCACTGCTGCTGAGGAAGGTGCAACACAGTCCACATCAACTGGAAATCAGGAGAACATCATGATGTCTCCGCCCACTAAGAGGTCCAGATGCAGATCCACGACTCCAGGTTCCAGAGGCAGAAGGACCCCTCTCCACTCGCCAGTCAGTGACAGAGGGTCCCCCCAGGTCACCACCCGCATCACCAGATCAGTCTCCCGGTCACGGTCTGTCACACCTCAACCAGGCAGCCACCACTCATCCCCTGCACGATCCACACATACTCATGTTTCTGCAGACACCTCCAGTCATCCTCCTTCACCAGCCAGGTCAGAAGTATCAATTCATGAATTTATGACTGAGAATGTGTCACCCCCTGGTGATACCTCTTCTGTACTGGAGAATGTGCACAGATCACTTTACACTTCTGATGATCCTTCTCTGATGTATGATGATGGTGAAGTGACATTTAATTTAATTGATCTTGACTCTATTCCAAAATCCGCTCTGTTTCAAGACTCTGCTTCAGATGAGGAACAAGAACTGGTGCAGATTGAAGCTGGACTCACAGGTGAAGACTGGACCTTCACCCAGGAAATCACTAAGGCCTCGATGGTACCTCAAGCTCCCGCTGCTGTTCCCCATATCCTGACCCCAGACCCACTCACACCTGTATCTCATCCGGAGGACAGTGAACAAGACACTGCTGAAAGTGGGAGTACTGTGGTTACTTCAACAAGGCCTCACAGACAAGCCACCAAAGTCCCTGCCAAGACAAAATGCCCCTGGCTGCCTGCTGGTATGGGTATTGTTTATGGTTATGCTGATAGATCTGGCGTGATGCAGAGCAAGGCCATTCCAGCTGGTAAGAAGATGATTTATGGGCCTCAAGGTACTGTCGCTTTGGAACAGAAAGGATACCCCCAACCCTTTGGTACTACCTTGTTCAATAAAGCAATGAAAGGACCACAAAAACGTGGTCCCAAACCCAAGCCCAAACAAAAAGTAAAATCAAAATCAACCACTGCACCCTCGACCACTTCAGATGTAGAAATTGTCGAGGTTACACCAGTCCCACCCACAATGGGTATTCCCAGCCAGTTCACTACTGTGGAATCCCTCATCCCTTACATTACAGACCTCAGTTCTGTGATCAGTATTGCAGGAGATGGGTATGCTGTGTCTTTGCCGGTACACCACTCACAGGTACTTGGTTCCCTGTTAGTGAGGGTATCCCTGATTCCCAAGCAGGGAGTGAATCCGCTGTCTTTTTATAATGTTAATATTAAGGCTGTACTGCCTCTTACAGTAAGTTCCCCACTCGCCAGTGACCACCCTTTGAAGATTTTTTGCATCCATCCAGAGCAGATATATAATTTGCTGAGAGCTGGTTTTTCTCTTTTTCGCAATAGGGAACATGAATTCTTTCTCATAATGACCACCAGCGACTACGCATACTTCGCTAACAGGGCTAACCTCAGTTTGTGAGGTGTCATTCAATTCATTATGTTGTCATATTTATATCAATTAATATTGTTACTCTTTTACCCAGACATGTCTTCAGATTGTGCATTATGTATATATGTGTTCCTGTCTGGATGTGAAGAGGTTTACATTCTACATATTACCTAGATTAGTCATGCTAGTTTTTTAGCTTTTTCCTTCGTTGTGCTGTCTGCCATTAGTAGCTTGGACTTATCCAATTTTGTATTAATAAAACCTGTATGGTCATTGACACTGGTTTTTGCATTGCACATTTATTCACCATGTTTTTTCTTATGCAGTTATCGCCGGGTGTGGCTTACTGATCTGCACTTGAATTAACAGAGGTCCTTCCCTTGATCCTTTTTTTTTTGGTACTTAGTATCTGCGCCATCAGGTGGGATCTATAAAATCTCTCATTGGATGAACCAAAACAACTCTGGTAGTATCAACTAATTTTAACGAGATTAATGTGAAATTGAGTTAAAATATGGTGATACGTACCTGTTGTTTTGGTATCATACAATGCCCTCCCTCCATCCCCAGTGCTAGGCCTGGCACTGCACAATGGTACCGATCATCATTGTACCTGGTGGGTACATGGTTACTTCGTATGGTATACCTGGTGAGGTATACCTTTTCTATTTTTTCGTTACCTGGAGTTTCCCCTTTTTGGAAACTCCCTTGGATCTCTGAAAATCATGACCACGTGAAGCCTGCGCAAGCACGTCTTACACTGAACACTAGATGTCTCTCATTGTATGACACCAAAACAACAGGTACGTATCACCATATTTTAACTCGATTTCACATTAATCTCGTTAAAATTAGTAAAAGTTTTAATTAAGTTGTGGGTTGAGTTAAAAAATGTCTGGTATGCAACAAAAAATGTCTGGTACGCAACAAAAAATGTCTGATATGTAACAAAAAATGTCCGGTATACAACAAATATGCCAAATATAACCATGACTCATAACCATGACTCAAACTCAAACACATAGTGGGGTACATTTCGTGTAATTTACCCTGTGCTTTACACAAAACAAGAGACCAAACTTCATAATTTCAAGTTTGTGACAGTATATCGTTCTCAACAACGCAGGTAGTCGATTTTTAAAATTTGTCATGTTCAGCAAAAGAAACATGAATATATCTGGACTAAATATAAATAGGCTACTACTTATTCTTCTCAACGTCCTACTGGAAAAATTACAAAACATTGGATTGGGTTGGGCGCACTTTAGATCACCAGCCTTGTGTATCTGGTACGGTATGCCAGTCTATCCTTCTCATGATAATGATAGAAGAAACATAAAGTTTGTTTTCAGTTGTTAGAGTACTTGTTGGATAGAAATCGCATAAATACATGTGTACACATTCAACTGGTCTGAGCTATCCTTTTTATACCAGAATGAGTTCTTGAGGTCCGCCCAGACGAAAGAATTTTGGCTGATATTTCATCGTTCCGTCCCTGCTGGAATGGTTCACACAATTACACCCTGAAGGAACTTCAAAAGATTCTGACATTTGCGACAGTTGCAAAGAATTCTGATTAGAGGCCTCCATGGAAGTCTATATGAAAAGATATTTCTAATGATGTAGAAGAACTGGGGAGAGTTGTCTCCAAAATAATATTGCAGAAATATACTTGATTATGGATAGATCCAACTGACGTCTTAGTTTTTACAGTATACCCAGGAATTGATCAGATATTCACAGATTACCCAACATGAAGTAAACAAATGGCATGTATTTTTTGCCATTTTCAACATTTCTCCTGGCTTCCTGTTGGGTAATCTGTCAATATCTGATCCATCCCTGGGTATATTGTGAAAACTAAGGTGTCAGTCAGATCTGTCCATAATCAAGTATATTTCTGCAATATTATTTTGCAGACAACTCTGCCCAGTTTTGCTCCATGACCTTTTCTCATAGACAACCATTTTAAACTGATATCAGAATTCTTTGATACTGTCACAAATGTCAGATTTTTTTGAAGTTCCTTCAGGGTGTTTATGGATTCATGTGTTGTTTTGTATGACAATGCTGAACGGTATCCTTCGTGGCCCAGTTTTTAAACTTAAAAAATATCATGAGCTTTACTTTCTATTAAGGTCGCGATCACAGCTGTTCAGAGATAAAACATAGAAAGCGAACGATACAGAATTATTTGAAATTGCATTGTATGAATATAAAATGTGATGAATAGACATTTTATTGTCACTTTGTTGTTATTCTATTGCTTCAGTAAAGCCCTTTTACCTTATTGCTCATGCCTGTGTATTGACACTTTTGTACTCTACCTTTTTTGCAGCAGACGTGTCCAGGTTAATACTTTCGCTTTGTGTTTTACGTCAAAAAGCGTCTGACGCCAGAGAGAGGTGATCACGGGGTTGGCCCGTTGCTTCTTGCTCGCCAATACTTCCTGTCATACTTTTCTATCTTTCATGAAAAAACTTCCTGGCAAAATCTGCTAAATAAATAAGGGGATCCAGGTGTAACAGGTTGCGAATAGACTATTGCGAATTCTGAGGAGAGGAGCGAAACCGTAACTGCATTTGGCTTCCGTTGGGCCAAAGAGCGACTTTCCGTACCTCAGAGATCTCCTCAGACTTTCCCGCCAAAATCTATGC
>JBCAUG010013091.1:0-11043 GCA_038406175.1 Haplosyllis leylae
CTGAGTACCCCCCTGTTTAACAGACACACACCTGTGAAAACATAACCTCCCTCCGTACTACGTACGCGGTCGGTAAATATAACTATTAGCATTTCCAATTAGAAATCATAATTAGGTCATCGAAACTCTATCTTTCATATTAACGAGTGAAGCGACTAACTCACCCGTTGTGGCGGTCGGAGATTGACTTCATTTATTTTATCCGGCGAAATGCTTGAGCCATCGGAAGACTCCACCAAGCTCCACTTCTTGCTTTTTTCAGCCGAACGATTCCGTCGGAGTTCGAAAGCCTGGTCCAAAATCTACGATTGGATGTTAGGCAGGTTTAGCCGCACATCATTAAAAGCGTTAACTTAGAAAGTTTGTCTAATTTGGAGCAAAAGTACATGTTTTAGTGACAAGAAATCATGAATGTCACCAAAGTCAAAAGAATCGCCACGAGAAATAGTATTTTTGTTTCATCTCGACAACCACTAGTATTTCTTGACTCTAATTTGGAGCAAAAGTACATGTTTTAGTGACGAGAAATCATGAATTTCACCAAGGTCAAAAGAATCGCCACGAGAAATAGTATTTTTGTTTCATCTCGACAACCACTAGTATTTCTTAACCCTGCCATTAATGAATTGCCACAATGTCCATTTTGGTTCCGTGTTTGTGCATGCTTTTACTGGTATCAATATACTGTGTCCATGGCTGCCTGTTGGTTGTTATGGAGCTTTTTTCCTTGGTTACCTGTTATTGAATATATTTAGATATTTACCTCTTCTTGTTTACCTACCTGTTGGTTGTTATGGCTTTTATTTTCCTTTATTTCTACTCTGGTCTCTTTAGCTTCCTTCGCCTTTAGGTCCTCCAGCTCCTGTTCTTTGTCCAATAATTTCGCCTCCTCATCGTAATGACCTGTGGCATCACCACGAATTAAATAAGTGTTAGGAAGTGTAAGAATTACACATAGGTGACTGGTGGTGGGGGGGGGGGGTCAACATGCATGGTCACCTTTCTGCACTTAAGAAGTGCCAAAAACTCATCAAAAATCTGAAACATTCATGCGTAGCCCGAAACCAACCACTTAGGTAACTCCACGAGTCACCAATAAAACAGACATTTGACAAACCACACGTAACATGCCAACAACAGGAAGTAGGATTTTCGCCTGTACACGGACGTATTTGTCTGCGTTGCGTGTTTGCTGTTTTAAACGTTCTCAACTTATAATTAAGTAACTGGTTGCCATGGTCTCATTTGGTTCTTACCATGTTTAGCGAGGTACAGGGCGTTGTCCGGATGTAGCACACTCGCAAATTCTCTTCCGGCGGAGGTCGTACCGCAGTGAATCGTCTCATACAACGTCTCGTCTAAAGATTCCTGCGCGAGGGGATGAATATTCATGGTGACTTGGACGTTAGGTAGAAAAAAAAGAGTCCTACAGATTTTGAAGTTCCAGCAAAAAATTGTACAGCCCTGACAATTAATTGATCTCAATAATGCATATAAGGACACTAATTTTTAAATTGTCTGAATATTTTGCCTCACTTGGCTGGCAAAGGAATGCTTCTAGCATTACGCAATACAACATATTTCTTATTTTTAAAACACATTTACTGTGTCCTACGTCTATTTATTTGTGCATTATGTTGACTTTGGACATAAAAGGAGTAAAAATTATTGAATATCCTCTTGTCTGAGGGGATACCAATCGATGGCATCAGAATGGTTAAAGCAAAATTTAGCTGAAAAATTACCCCATACCTTTTGATGAATTGCGTGCAGCGACCTCTGTAGGTTTCCGTAGAATAGAGTACCCACAAACCTCCGCGCGACAACCATCTGCCAGGCCATCTGCGTGAACGACGATGAGCTAAATCCTCCAGGAACGCCACCTGTCGTCAAAATCAAACAACGCATTAAAACCATTGGAAACAAGGGAAAGCCTATCGAGAAAAGAATGTGGAAAAAAAATGAAAACGTGTAGTAACACAAAAATAAAGAAATCTACCACTTCTTCAGACGTCTTAAAATACTTGTGGGTAAGATCCAGATGAAAATTATGTGTACACATGGGATTCTTTGAAACATTGATGGAAACAGAATCAGTTAAAACGCTATTTTCAGTGATGATTGATCTAATATCAATCGGTATTTTGGAGTTATGCACAGTGGTCCAAATGCGATGAATGAACACGTGAAGCGACATTTCCAATATCTGTATAGTGTTACTTTGAATGAAATAAAGTAGAATTTCGCGAGCTGTTGCATTTAGTATGAAGAATTCCCCAGATTTCAAAAATAAGGGTGGCCCAACATAGATTTAAAGAAATCGTGTTCTCGAAATGAAATGTACAAATATATTGTCAGTTTGTTCGCTGTCGAATGCTGTGAGTCATCAATGAAACGTTTTTTTTAACTTTATATTAACGTTACTCAGTTTTCAAAGGCGACAAGCAAGCAGGGAGAGACACTGGGAGATCAGCGGTTACGTTAACGTTCATTCCTTACAAGAAACCGTTCACACAGAATGACAGCGACTGCATCAATGTTATCTGTGCTGTCATGGACGGGTTGTTACAAGGATACTGATGAGCGTGACGTCACTAAGGAAGGTATTACGATGACGTAACGACAGGATTGGATATGAACGTCATTGTCGTCACGTCGCCTCGTTCAGTGGGAATAAGTTCCACAAGGAAGTTTTTCAACAACAAATGCATGGCGGTTCATAAAGGTACATGAACACAGTAAAATTAAACAGCAGAATTAATTGTAAGAAAATGCAATGAAATGTTCAGACAACATCTATGATTTTAATAAACCACAATGCAGAATGTTACTTTAGCGCAATTAAACAGTTCAAAACCACGTTTGGCTGTGACGTGGAAATAAACATCTCTAACATTACTACAAAAGCTTGAACATTCAAATGAAAACAAAATGAAAATGCCTTAGGCTACGAGAAACATGGCACATGCAAACACTACTGGCATTGAAGGGTCTATTCACTCCGGGGGGGGAGGGGTGCTCAGAACTAGATAGATCTCGAAAAAGAAAGAATGTCTATTTCTAGTTCCTTTCTCGAACTTTTTTCGTCATGACATTTTCAGGTGGTAATCTGCTCTCATTCTTATCTGATGGATTCCTACCGAATTTGACAAAATTGAATCACAAAAATGGGTTTTGTAAGCCATCGGTTCTGCAAATAGAATTGCTTTGTTGGTTAGCTCACTGTTAGATCTAGACCATAATGCAAATTACAACCGTATTCCCTTCTAAAACTTCTCGTGGAAATTGGCTGAGAAACATTATGGAAATAGGCATATATATTTGAACGTTAGAATTCATAAACAAGCAAATAATGAAAGATAAAAATTAGGTATGTTTAGCTGCACGATAAAATAAAAATGTCATAAAACATGTGAAATGCACAGTACAACTATTAATATGACTAAAACACAGTAAACAACATCTAAACTAAACGAAAACAATACTTACACAATGTCCGAATTAGTATTCTGATTAGTAATCTAATTAATCAGGCGTGATTGTTCGCAATTCATTTACATTGTATATTTTAATCTACAATTATTTAGTATCTAAGATGGAGTCTTAATTTGCTTGTCTCTGTCTTTCTGTCATGTACAAATTCAATGTTTTCAGTCGGAACAGGATCATCAGTGTTCTCCACAGTTCAGAGGCAGTCTCCTTACTCTTTAGTCTGTTTATTCTGACAGTTCAGAGGCAGCCCATTTACTCTGACAGTTCAGAGAGTCTGTTTACTCTGACAGTTCAGAGACAGTAAATTTACTCTTTTGACAGTCCAGAAACAGTCCATTTACGCTGACAGTTCAGAGAGTCTGTTTACTTTGATAGTTCAGAGTCAGTTAATTTACTCTTGACAGTCCAGAGACAGTCCATTTACTCTGACAGTTGACAGATAGTCTATTTGCTTTACATTTCGCCAGTATAGCTATTAAAAGCAACTTAAAGTATTTTAATAGTTTTGTGTCCAGCAAGGATGTAAAGATAATCCTGGTTTAATCTTTAATCAAGAAATCAACTGTTACAATTATTAATAATCACTTGTAACGATCTGATTGTAATTTAATATCAATATAATTTTATTGAAGAAAATAGTTCTTAAAATCTCATTGATGGTTGGAAATCTGAACAATTCACAAAACAATTGGAACGAGTGCATATGTATGACGTCAGAATTGCATGAAACGTGTACGATTTACAAAATATACAAACGGAATCATGAACGTCATAAAATACAATGGGTGTGTGTAGTGTGTCAGAATGGACCGCGTACTTTTTTCAAAATACAATGCATGGGGCGTGTACATCTTCTTCCAAGACGGAATATTGGAGTGTTTCGAACGTGTACACCTCGGCACAATACATGGAACAGGTACATTTCAAAATAACGTATGGAACATGTACGCGTTTACATAATGCGTGGAACAAGTACACCTTTCACTAAGATAACATAATTTCTACATGTCAATGTTTTTTTTTTCAAATTTACTACTACTGCTTAAAAGTGATTTTAGATCTACTTGACTTTATAGTAAAAACTTTTTAAATGTTCAGACGAATGCGGATCATAACTGAGTTACACGTGTACCTAATCAGACCTAGAAATGCATAACGATTTCTTTAAAAGTCCTGTTTAGTGTGGAATGTAACCGGAATCTTGCCATTTCGTGCAAACACTTCTTTGGATAAAGACTCCATTCACACTGAGCGAAGGCGAAAATCTACCTTGTTGTTTGCGGCGTTTCTATATAAACGTTCAATTGAAACATTGTTATTCCTTTCGATAGTAGTACCGCTTTCAATTTCGCTTTCGCTTTCACTCAATGTGTACCTTTTCCCAACCCCACCAATTTAAGTTGAATAGCAGTGGTAACAGTTAGTTATTAATAATTAATCATCTAAGGGCCCAATCACACCTGTGATAAAGATACATTTCTTTTGCAAATGCTTGCACGGAAATAAGATGCGACACCATCAGTTACAGATCTAGGCTCTGAACCCTTTCTCAGATCATACTTTAATTGGAAAAGATGCGGCTTTATCGTCGGTGTGAATATGACTGGGTTATAATTCTATGTTCCACGTAAATTAACAAATTGGTTGAACAATCAACTTTACAACCATCACCATTTAGTAGCATTTCAATATGAAAAGATTAAAAAAAACATATAGCTGTTAATATCATTAAGTTACAAGAGGTAAAGTTTGAAATTTAAACAACAAAAAAGAAAGAAATTGAAGCACCAATGTAACATCATCATAGTAAGTAACCTTATGATGAAATGTGGAAATGCTTCAAAAACTTGAAGCACCACCGTAAATATCATCAAAGTTAATTTGATGAAAAGGGAAATGCTTCAAAATCTTGAAGCACCGATGTAATATCATCTTAGATAATCAAACGGGAAATGACTCACAACTTTTCACACAATCTTTTAATGGAATGCCCAGATGAATATATTTACAGATGAAGTTACCATGGATACAATCCACTTTATGATTGACAAGTACATGACACATTGATAAAAAGTTGTCTCATCCAATGGAAGAACCGTTACAAAAATTGCAAATTGCAATTGAGGTGATTGTCACTGAAATAAATTGCCATTCAAAAAGAAAGTACTTGTGTTTTGTCTCTGTACAGACACTTGCAGGGAATCTCTTAGGTCAAGAAAGACAATTAGTTGGCAAATATAGCGAGCTCTTGGTAGTGTAGTGTAGTGTAAGGTAGGAAGATGAAAGTTAGAAGTGGGGAATCTGTTGTGAGGTGGGGACAGCCAGATAAACAAGAATAAAATTCAGAATAAAAATCATAGGAGGACAGAGATAAGGGAACAAAATCTGAAACTAAAAACTATGATGTGGAGTGATAGAGAAAGGACATCGAGGCCTAAAAAATTCTGTCAGGATTTGTTAAACTAGAGTTTCGTTGGGAGACATGGGTGCGTTGTAGTACGTGTGCATCGTCTGGGAGCTGACAGTGGTACCACTACAGGTGCTGAGTGCTTCCTCCCGTTCCCTGTGGGTGAGGTTCAGGGTGCCTGGCCTCTCCACCCGCTCGGGCGTCGGGAGCCTAACGTGGGTGAGGACGTCAGGGTGGAAGGCCTCCTCATCCGTCGGGATGTCTGACAGGATCTCATCGGGGAATGGTCTCTCATTGCAGGGAGATTGTTCAGTAGGAAGGGGCCTTTGACTGAAGGTGGATGAGGGAATTGAGCTCTTACATTGTGGCAATTTATCATAAAGTAGGTTCTCATCTGCTGACGGTGGTCGCACATAAGGAGGTGGTTGGTTGTAAGGAACAACGTAATCTAAGGAGGTTTGCTTACCAAGGAAGGCCTTTCGTGGAAGGTGGTTGGACGTGACTTGGGGGATGTCGGCATCTTGAGCAGAAGTGATGTGGCTATTGCTTGCGGTTGGTGTGGGCACAAATTCAGGGGACACTGAATTGTAGGTGGCTGCATAATAGGAGGTAGATCTGTTAATATGTGTTAGATTCTGGTTAGAATTTGTCAGAGTTTTAATACTTTCTTGACTTAGTTCTGGGTGTATAACATTTGAACACAAATCAGCAAAAATTTGTTCCGTGGCAATCCCTTGGTGCATTGTGGGAATTTCCGGAATGGCTTCAGAACACAAATTGGTAAAAATCCGACTTGCGATTGGCTCAGAGAGACTAGTATTGTAATTTGGCACTTCAGATTTGTTAGAATCATTTCCATTTGCTAGATCTAATGGTTCAGCCCCATTCGGAGACATTTTATCTACTGGTTGTTTTGATACCACGTGGTCTGCGAGTAGACTTAATATAGACTCATCTCTAGGAATCAATTCATTATGATCTTGACCTTGGCCTATATCTGTCACGTGGTCCCATTCCAGCTCTGCGATTGGTTGAAGGTCCTCCGGAAGGAAGGGTAAATCCTTGAAGGTTTCTTGGCAAGATTCTAAAAATCTTTCTGGAACATTCATGTCAATCAAGTAACCAATCAAGTCCTGCAAACACTTAAACGTCATGTGACTCTTAAAAGTAAACTGACCTTGAATTTGACCATGACCTTCACCGTCTTCTCCCGACGCCCCCGCTGCTTCCTGTGACATAGTTCGTGTAAGCATGACGTAGTCGCGGAACTCTGGGTTGTGTTCGGTGAATGTGTCGATCGAGATTCCAGCTGCTTTCGAATTGGACGTGAGGAAGCGATCGGGAACCCGGCAGGAGACGTTCGGGTCACTCTCGGACGAACCGAAACCAAGTGACGTGAGCACGTCCTCTGGGTCCCGTTCCCGGTCCTGCAGAATCTGATCCAAACTGTAAAAAAAAAAAAATGTTCAAAATAAAATTGATAAATTCAGATGAGTTTTGCACTGTGACTGCATTAAAATTAGTTACGGGCTTTTACTTTCTCTGGCAAATTACAGAAAAAGATCCCCGGAGGTACCTCTTAAAAGTTGTGTCGTGGAGAAAGAAGGTACGCATGATAATTCCTCTGGACGTGTGCAGTTTGTTTTTGACAGAAAGTCGTTTTGGCACCTAACTTTAATTCTGGTTTTGCAGCAAAAAGAAACCAGGACAACAAACAAAGTAATGGTGTGGTAATTTTCTAATGTACATTGTTTGGAAAACGAACCACCTGCTTCGTTGGAGGAAACGGAAGTAAGAAACGGAACCGGAAATGACCATAAGGAACGGAAGGCAGGATGAACCTCACAGGTCATTATGCCATTAAGTCACTTAATTCATTAACTTTATTATGTTCAGTAAGTATAATTTTATCGAATTTACCTGACAGAAACGTCCTCTACATTTTATAAATGCTTCTAGAACAAATCTTTTTGATAGAAAATTGCGAATGGATAGACGATGGTAGGGAGGAGTCAATGATAGCACTTGTTGACGGTGCAATAAGAGTAAAAGTTATTGTGTTTCGCCAATAGGATAATTCAACCAATGCTGATTGGTCCGCTCAGTTACTGTCCACTTCCGGCTATACAACAATTTCATGACCATTTGATCAAGGTTAAAATCAACTGAGCTATTATTATACACATTTGACCTAACTTTTACTTCAACATGCATGTATTTCACTTAAGCTTGCTCAAAAGATCAGGGTCATACGGAAGGCAAGGTTAACAAGGTTAAATTTTCAATGCTTTTGTAATTGGTGGCTCGTAGAGCTACCTATGTGGTTGACGGACCGTTTTTTGGTCACTTTTTTTGGAAGGTGGTGGGGAGCTGTGCGCATACACGTGAGTCACGTACAGCTACCGTACACAGTAGTTAATATGTAGACGAGCCACCTGAGTGAAACTGTCACTCCTTGATATTTATTTTACTTGTACATATCCATCAAAAACACAATAAGATAAAGATGCCAAATAAGTCAAAAGAAATGAAAATAAAGTGTGCTTGAAATCAATGGGCTTTCCAGATTTTACGTGCCAACAAGTACGACTTGAGAACACAAGGTTCTCTGATCATCGCATTTGATGAATTGGTGTATGCGATTCGGGTTTTTCACGATTTTTGACAAATTTTTTTTTACTCTTTCCTCTGTAGAGATCTGTCAGGTAATCTGAGAGAAACGTGTGTCGTGAAAACCCGATTGACCACTTACGTATTCTATTCTCTGATACACACCTTGAACGTCTAATAACGAACGGACAAATTGATCACAAGCAGTTTTAAAATAGTTTACCTGAGACAGAAGTTCAGAATTGTTTCACTCTTTTTTCGGCTAGCTGCTGGTCCTGAAGCAAGTGCTGTTGTGAAGGGTGCCGGGACCTTGCACCAATCACTACTTAGATTTCCTAAGAGGAAGTTTAAAACTGGATTTTGCGGCAGATTTCCTAAGAGGAAGTTTAAAACTGGATTTTGCGGTGAACCGAGATGTTTTACCCCTACGTCAGTGCTCGTGATAGTTTCATTCATTACATGGTTTTCTGGCTTTTTTTACCCTTATCCAGTTGCCAACAAATGTCAAATTCTACTAGAGATTATATTAGACTTTGTTCTTTGGCAGAGGATAGGCAAATGGGATATCGTCATCAACAATGTAATGTATGATTATTTTGTCAGCAATGATTTTATGCAAACGCCTGGCCTGTCGAAAATTGCCGAATCCCCGTGAAGTTTGGCACGTCATTAAAGAAATAGTAAATGTGTATTCCATTACGCAACCCATCCTTATTCGTTAATGAAATGTCCGCAATGCAGTGCACCACGGCTAATCTTGGGGTTGCGTGCAGCTGCTTACCACTATCATTAGCTTTACCTGGTTGTCTCAGCATAAAATTTCAAAATTCAGTACATTTTCGTGAAAATATTCAAATCCTGTGTCTGTGTTTAAGTTGACACAATGAAAGTTTATGGTATGTAAATTCTCATTTTATATTTTAGAAAATATAGTGAAATAACCATGACCTATAGTTGTCTTTTTATAGTTTTGTCACAAAATTTTTCAAATTACAGACGCCACAATTAAAATATCTTCCAGAATTATTGTTGATTGTGACATTATCCACCGAAACAGATATAGAAATTGAATATTTTCCAAAAAAGTACTAATTTTTTATGTTTTCTGCCGAGATGACAAGTCATGGGTTCCGTTTGAATATAACCCATGCTGGTATCAGTAGAATCACATTGCCCCCTCATTTCCAGCCTTTCTTTTAAAAAAAAATAACGGAAGGGATGTTGAAGACGTAATGGACCAACACGGGGGGTGGGAGGGATACCCTGCCCAAAAGTATCAGAAGGTAGAACTAAGGCTTTGCCCTCTCCCTTGCCCAAGTCATCGTGATGGGCCTTATATCTACCACCCTACCCTGGAAACCATGACATAGGCCTCCGAGTCCTGTCCCCACTCACCCAGAAGATGAAAACCAAATCTGAGGACATGTTCATGTAATTTTCTTCTTGGAGTATTTTTGACAACAGCTTTAAAAAAACATTTTCATTTTTATTCATCGAGAATGGGTTTAATTCGATGAATCCATTTGGCCTTAAAACACTTTGAAACAGTTCAAGAACTCTCGAAACTTTCAGTCTGTCATGTTTCAAACTGATAAACCTATGCAGTTCGTTCTTTGAAGAACGCATACAACGAATGGCATTTCACTCTGGAATAGAGATGAGACATATAATAGCTGCAAATGCATCATTTCCAAATAAATTGAAAGGGAAGTCTTCTCAACAGACCATGGTTTTAAGTAAAAGAACAGCTATGAGCAAAGACAATCTAGTTTTCCACGATACGCATTTCTGTTAGATCTGACAGATTTTTAAGTGGATTTCTACTCTTTGTTATTGTATATGTTAATTATTTGATGAAGCACGCACAATCCAGCAAGTACTGAAAATATTAAATAAGAATTACTTTTAAAATTTAGACTGTGATAATTCTAGAAAATAACATTTAATTTCTGACAGATCTGTCAGATTCGCTTATTGTGAAAAACACGAATGAAATGAGAACAATTCAACTATTATAAATGTGTTGCCGTAATAATTGAAATGAGAAGTTTGAATAAATGGTGCATGACCGTTATTTCTTAACTAATGTTGTTTCTCTAATCAAAGAATGAAATTTGGTAGTAGTGCTTTCCCTCAGGACAGTAAAAATTCTAATAATTGAGCATACTTTTGAAAGAGGTAACATCACATGATCATTTTAAACAACCAATCAACAACTTGCTAAATAATTATAATTAAAATTAGATTCAAGATTATTTTATGTTTACAACACTCAGTACCGAAACCTTAAGGAAAAACTTTCCTGCCACAGCAGTTTCTAGACCATAGGTTATTCACATGTTTCTCTCATTAACGTAGTCCTGGGTGTCAGATGCTCTTTATTACCGACCGCGTACGTAGTACGAGAGGAGGTAATAGTTTCACAGGTGTTTGTCAGTCCAAAGGGGGTGGGGAGTACTCAGTCCAGCTGGGGGGGTACTCAGTCCAGCCAGGGGGTACTCAGTCCGGCCAGGGGGGGTAATCAGCCTGGGTGA
>JBCAUG010013102.1:0-11042 GCA_038406175.1 Haplosyllis leylae
ATGTTGTTAACAAAAACCATAACAAATGTATGCTTGTCATACGGAATGTGTGTTTATTCAACTATTGGTACAAGGGGGGGGGATGGAAGGAGGCGGAGGGTGTAGTGGTGGGAAACCGTCTGTTTTTTACATTTTTTACTGAGTATTATCTCGGAGCAAAGCAGTTCACTCCAAAACCTTTCTCGAGACAAAGCAGTTAGCTTCTAGGTAACTGTATGGTTCCGATGTTTTTCTAGGTACAACCTGTTTTGCTCTGAGGCCTTTCTGGGTAACAAGAACAATTTTCATAACAGAAACATCAGAAGCAGACCGTTTCCAGAACCATAGGGGGGTCTAGGAGTGCAGTATAACTTGTCAATTAATCTAAACTTGCCTGTCCAAACACGTAACCCAAATTAAACTTGCTAAGCTTATATCTTAATAATTAAATTTCAGAATTGATTATTGGTGGGAAAATGTTTCTCTATTTCTGAATTTTTCGTAAATTTCAACTTGCCCAGAAATTTGTTGAGAGTTCCCCTGTATGTGATTTGAACATACTAACATGGCAAACATTGACTTGTTATGTAAATTTTTGTCTATCAAATACAATTGGAGGTAGCCCTGTGCAGGGAATAGTGACCAAAACTATACACACACCCATACCTCCGCCACCCCCTGGCAGAGTGTTTATGGGACTAAGGGGTGGTAGGTTGACAATTTTTTCCAGTTTATGAATTGTCAATTATCAAAATGGTACTAAATCCATTTCAATGTGCCAATATGTTGAAATTTTGGCTTGACAAGGCCCAAAATATGCGGAATGGATCGCCTGTATGTGGTTTGAACATACCAACATGGCATGTTGGTAGTATTGGTGGGATTTTTACTGGTTTATAGTCAGGGTCCGCGAAGTAGGCCTACATGTGTATCTTTGGATATGATAACACGGAAAATAACTAAATTTGGAGTATTTCACAATAATCATTTGGAAATTTTGGGGATAAAAAATCACGTTAAAAACTGGGGGTTTTTTCGTGATTTTATGGGGGATTTTTTGTTTTGTTTTTTCCCCCGCAAAATGGGCGTACGAAGCCTGCGTCCTATATCTTGTAAGAAATGTTTCTTGGACAGTAACTTAGAGCTAGTCTAAAATTTGTCACCGCTCAACGGATGAAACATGCCCACATCAAACTATTCATGAAAGTCTCAAAAGAAAAGTTGAACGAAAGAATCCCCAAAGTTTGGGTAATAAACCCATTGCCCCAGATGGCGAAATTGAATTGAATTGAAGGTCTTTTATTCTAGAAAATCATTCTTTTTATAGGATACATTATACAAGACATTTTTATTTAAAGGAATAGGAACTAGATGTATCCTGGTGGCTGTATAGGAATCACCAAAATAACAAGTTTTTGATATTAGTTTTCTCCTCCCATGTGGTTGCGTTGGCATTGAGACCAAAATATTAATCAAAGAAAAGTTTAGACCACACAATCGCCAAAAATAAGTAATTACAGAATGGTATGTATGTGGAATGCTGATAAGCATTCTCATTGCTAATTTATTAATAACTATTTTCTAATGATGCAAATTTACTATTGTAGTCACTGAAATCTCGGGGCTACGTAAACGAACAGTTCGCATGGAGACATTACTATTGGTATCTGACAAATGAAGGCATCCAATATCTCCGTGACTTCCTTCATTTGCCCCCAGAGATTGTTCCAGCTACTCTGAAAAGGCAAACGAGACCTGAAGCTGCCAGGCCAAGGCCAAAAGGTATGTGTAATCGTTTATTCACACCGTCCAGGGCCAGGGAAAGGGGTAACCAGCTTAGTGGCCCCTTTTTGATTTCACGGACCATGTGATCGTTTCCGACTGGTGCCGTCCAACCCTTTGTGTCAAACCTTGTCCCAGCCAGTGTGATACAGCTTAAATGTGCTTTCACTCGAAGTGTTTGTGTGTGAGTCAACCGGGCAACGTCTTATGGAAATACACTGGATGGATCGAAAGGGGAGCCCATAGGCACCTATATGGCTTATTTACACAGAGCTTCAGCGGTACCGGGACCTGTACCGGTACCATTGGCTCACTGTATATTCACTTGATGTTTTCACACTGGAAGGGAAACTGTACCTGTACCTGTACTGGGACCGGGACCAATGAGTTTCCAACCCATTTTGTACCTTTCCCAGTACCATAGCATGTACCTTACGTGGTACAGTAGCATGTACCTTCTATGCAATGTGTATGGGTACTGGTACAGCTCCCCTTCCAGTTTGAAAATATATTATTGTTCCCGGTACCAGTCCCGGTCCCGGTACCATTGAAGCTCTGTGTAAATAAAGCATTATGTTCAATTGCATGGGTTTGCAGAGAAAATAGACAAGGGACGTCTGTATCAAACATTGTGAACGACAAAACAGGAACGCAAACGCTTACTGAGCGTTCACAAAACAGGAGCGCAAACGCTTACTGAGCGTTCACAAAGCAGGGACGCAAACGCTTACTGAGCGTTCACAAAGCAGGGACGCAAACGCTTACTGAGCGCTACTTCACCAGGAAGTTTATTGTTTTGCGCTAGATATTCCTGAGCAAACAAAGTGTGTTTAGAAACCAGTGTCAAAGAAAATTTTAATTTGAAGAGGGACGTTGAGACTTTATTTCTAATTAACAGCTCAAGAAGGACCCCGAACACAAATGGGAGAGGATCGTGCTGCCTACAGAAGAGGAGGAGGTACTTAACGTTTTGTCAGCATCACTCTTGCACAAATATTTTTAAAATGTTAACTGATCAGTATGTAATGAATTTTTTCCCCATTATTTAGCCGGCGGTGACAAGAAGGCCGATGCTGGTGCTGGTGCCACCACAGAATTTCAATTTGTAAGTATATTCGATCAGAATACCTGGCAAATGAAGCAAATTTCATCCACAGACTTTTTAGAAAGAAACACTAAAATCCATAACAGGGTGGCCACTGCACACAGAAAACAAGAGAATTTGGATGTTCATTTTTCCAGACAGGGAAAACACTAATAAAAAAATATTTAAATATGATTTTACACAGGGAATTTAACTCAACACAGGGGTATTTTTGAAGTTTTAAAATTAAAACGTTTCAGGGTTGTGGCGGGAATGTAGCTACAATGTTTTTGAAGCAAGTGTTCATTTTGCAATAGACTCCATTGCATTTGTGATTGTTGATACTCTAGTACTCGTTTGTATCCAAAATCAAGGCCCTGGGGTTATGTTCCCAGCGAATGGCACATGCACCTTTCTATTTAATCCCGTGGCCGCTAGGTGGATGAGTGGGCCTAAATTCACGGCCTCGAGGTCATGAATTTTACGACATTGAAGGTCCAATGGAGTACAAGGATTAATGTGATTTTATCATAAACTGCACATGGTTCCTCTTGCAAGGAGTTAAAATAGGCAGTCTTTGAAAAAAAAATTGCTTTTTGTAATCTGAACGAAATATATGTTATCCGAAGATCTTCCGATTTCTCCCAAAAGCGTTTGAAGCTGATATACCCAATGATCAAACCCGTGGTTTTACGTCCCCCAGAACAAAGTCTGGTCAAGCCAATGAGGCCTTATGAGACAGCACAGTGGGGATGATTTCAATTAAAACGAGCATTGAATACTGCGAGCAGAATATAAGAAATTCAAAACATTGACAATAATTTTTTCATAAAAAAGAAGCTCTGCACTTTGCCACCGACCGCCCTCCACCCTCACCAGTTGAACGATAAAAATATATTTGGCAAATTATCTTGAGTAAAAGCGGTCGCTCGTCGCTGGATTTTTCTGATGCATGTTTTGGAATTGTTCTTTAGTGTGTTGTTAAAATTTTGTTTTCATGAAGATAAAATAAGTGATAATACTTGGTGACGAGGATTTATTGTTCGGCTCCCGCTTGATAGTTAATAAACATTGGAGAGTCATGCGGAAGCGGGACAGTAAATCCCTGTCGCTAAGTACCATCAGTTACTCTTAACTGCACAGAAAAAATTAATAAAGTTTATATTTACAGAGAGGCGGATTTGGTGGATACGGTAGAGGTCGAGGAGGTGGAGGAGCACCAGCTCCTCAGCAATGAACTGTTACATTGTAAATTATACAGAATAAAAAAGATCAAAATAATTGAGGAATTGCGTTTTGCAAGAAGGCAGCTTCGGAACGCGAGATGAGAGGCATGGCGTGCAAAAGACGATATTAAGAACTTGCAAAAGAACGCTGTTATGGTTTTTCCGGTGTAATAATTTCAATGCCACATTGAGATGGTGAACATATTGCGGTAGTATAGTTTTTACAGCCCGCATCCCGGACGGTATGCCTCTTGCGTTCACGCAGGAGGCCTTTCTAGTGAGTGATTCATCTCCAAGCAGAAATGTGGAGTTTTGGGGCGATTTGATGAAATTGATGTAATTACAGTTTATTTTGGCACTTGAATTAATTGTTCTGAGCCTTTAAGCATGGTATTCATCATCACAAACGGCAGGACGAGAAACGTGATGGTGACTTCCATTTCCTGCCGAAAAATGTCAAATACAACCATGCTTGTGCACGTGCTGCGGGGTGTTTCTTAATTCAGCCAATGAAATCAAATCCTAACGTCAGGCTACTTCCTTTAGGGCATGAATGTATGAACAGGTGCCCAAATCAACCTGGGCCGGTAGCCAACGGTAAGCGAAATTAAGTTAAATTAAAATGGTTTTATTTGTGCTCATGTAACATTTCAGGGATGGTATGCACGTTAAAATCATTCTGGTGCATCAGTAGAATAATTGTTTGTGGGATTTTGAGTTGCAAAGTCGTTGAAAAAGGTTCCTGAATGGAAGTCTTCAATAATGAATATAGATTTGAAGGACTTTGGCATTCACAAAGCCCACTAAATAGTTATATGTTTGAAAACCTCGGGTGGTTCGCGGTTAGATTAGCATTAGTATATCTGAAGATGGGCCTTCAGTCGTCTAGAAAACGTTTTTGTAACCCAAATGTTGCACAAACATGTTGCAAGCTTTGGAATCAACTGAAATTTGTTGCAAGAGTGGTTTATCAGTTTGTCTTTTGACTGACCATCGTAATTCTGCATTACAAGTCGTGTATCAGGTTCCCGGATGATGCCACAGTAGGAAGCCATTTTGCGTGATAAATACAAAATTAGATAGAAATTGAGGTAATTTACCACTTATTTTGATGTTTTGCGACATGTTGTCACTTCCCCATTCTTTCTTACCGCCATTACCGTTGAAACTGTTGATTTAGTATCAGTTTATTGTCTTTATCTGATATCGGTTTATCTGATCAGTCGCACTGAAATGAAGTGTTTTGGGTTTTGAAGAATTTCGCATCTTCTCCATTTCAGACATGGGTACGCGTGTGTATATAGGTCGGCTTTCATACCAGGTCAGAGAAAGAGACATAGAACGGTTCTTTAAAGGCTATGGTCGTATTAGAGAATTACTGCTGAAAAATGGATATGGATTTGTGGTAGGTATTTGTTGTACTGGGCCAATAAATGTCTATAATGGGATGATCTGCATTAACTGAACACAAGGTTTCTTACGTTATCATTTTAGAATTTATGGGGCTAATTTTAATGTATTCCAGGAATTTGATGACTACCGAGATGCCGATGATGCGGTGTATGAATTAAACGGCAAAGAGCTGTTAGGAGAACGGTAAATATAGTATCGACATATTAACCAAATGTGTGGAAAAGAAGCCCCAAAAATGGTGAACATGGCCGTGATGATGATCAGATTTGATGTGTTTTACCAGGCAGTTTGTGAGAGAATTAACGCTGAATTTACAAACAGTGGCAGAGAACGTATACTGTTGTTGTTCTGCAGGGTGATAATTGAACATGCTCGTGGGCCATCTCGTCGTGGCAGCGGCGGACGAGATAGCGGTCGAGATAGGGATAGTGGCTATGGGTTCCGTCGAAGGCCCTCCTGGATAGACAAGTAAGGATGCCACCACGTACATTAGTTTTCCCTATTGTGTGACATTTTGTTGTCCTTTCAGAGTAGTTGTTGAGCTTGCCAGACGTGGAGCTAGAGGTGAAGGAGGTGGGCGAAACCGAGGCTTCCCTCCTCCGCCTCGAGGACGGGCACGCGACAGGTTAGACCTTGAAATAAACTGACATTTACATCCGAACAACCACGCTGTGTGATGCTTGGTAAAAGCTGAAGCTCACAAAGGGGAAAGTGATATTGAAAATAATGAATGAAAGGACAACATTTTAATAGTCGTAAGAGTTATTTTCTTTTGATGTGTGTTATTGTTCTGTTAAATAGATATTAAGGACTCAAAAAGACTTATCTTCTGTGTTTCAGATATGGGCCACCAACAAGAACTGAATACAGATTGATAGTTGAAAACCTATCTTCCAGAGTGAGCTGGCAGGTAATTAGAACTATTGTACTTTGCTTTATTTTGAAAAATTAATAAATTGGAAGGTTGTGGTGTCCAAAATTCCTAACAATTGATACGTTTTTGAAAACAGTTACTGAAGTCATGTCAGCATGGGATTAGTTAAGGTGGTGAAGGTTACATCATCTTTATACGAAACAAGTATAATATTTTAAATAATTTTAATCTTTTAGAAACAACACCCATGCTGACTTGAACACAAAAACAAATTATTTCATTAAACTGTATACTTGTTATCTTACTTCCCTAATCAGCCCCACTTGGCGGTACAGTAAAGATGAGGAATTGAGGGCTAACTTGCTACCTACTACTGGCTGGTACAATCCTACCTACCTAGCGGCAGGTCTACCCACAGTCTCTGGGGTTCAGACGATTCTGGTCGTTTGGCTGCGTGTTGCGTGGCGTTCCAAATACTGTAGATGCATGGCCCACCCAGGGAGAGTGTATGATGAAGTCGCTCGTAGCAGGCTAAATAGGGCAGACCTGTTCGCTGTTGCTACCACTCGGATGTTCCCTTTGGCACACGGAAACAACCATTGATGTCAGATCAAATTGATCTGGCGGGTCCAAAAAAGAAACGCAAAAAGATGGCAGACACGGTTCAGATACGCGACGAAGCGACATGTCGAAATGTGAGGCGAGAAAATTTTGGTCAGGCGAGGGGAAGTCCGATCCAGTTGAGTGAGGGCAAAGACGCCAAGACGTGCGAGGCCGATCCGATCCTAATGCTTGTGATCTGATGACATCCAATGTGTAAGCTTATCGAGATGAAAGCACTCGCTGTGTGTTTGGTACATGTGATGTCAGGCAGATTAACTTCGAGCTAAAGAGGCGACGGTCAGATGTTAGCCAGGCCGGCCAACCTGCTGCTTACTTGGGTTGCCTCCACCGCGTAGGGTTCAGTCAGGGTCTGAATGCATCCTTCTTGTCATGAGGTAAAACATATTTATCCCCTGTGTCATATTTTTCTTAAATATTGAATGTTTTGTTTTAAATTTTTTTGGAAGTGTGACGCAGTCCCAAAAAATGCTTTAGCAATGATCTTGTATGCTTTTAAAAGTACATCCAATACATGTTACAATTTTATTTTTAATCAGTTTCTGGTGAACGAACACTGTACACGATTGTTGCTGGAAGTGAATTCCCAAGCTTAAAATACAGTAGATTTAAGAACACAGGGGGTGTCCAACCTTGTAAATCGTGAGTGATGTGTTGTCCTTGCAGTTAAAATAACCATTACATTGCAGCTACGACAGAAATATAAAACTGACATTAACATTGGCTTTACCTGTGTGATATTCTTGTCTTTTTGATAAGGGTCGGGCTTCATGATAAGTTTACACTCATGTTTTATCGTCAAATCTAACAGGGGTGTTAGCAAGAATTGTTGTCTTTGTTGGACATAGTTTGTTTAGTAATGCATGCATAGAGGATAGGTATAGGCTTACAATTATTATTTGCATTAATATCTTCTGAAACGGCGACAGACAGAATCAACTAATAAAAGCAAGTAGCCTGTACCTACTCGGTGTATATATTTTTAGGGTGAAGAGAAAGATGCTTTTCTGTCAAAAATATTGCCTTTTGATGTTTTGTATTGACCCAGGAAACAAGGGAGATGGGAACAATGACAGAAATGTATCTTCGGCGAAACTTCATTTGATTTAGATTAACTCTTAATTGTGTGTGATTGCATATTCCCACCTAAAGGACCTGAAAGACTACATGAGGCAAGTTGGGGAAGTGACTTATGCAGACGCACACAAAGAGAGGAGAAATATTGGGTATGTATCCCAGTGTAATAAGACTAGGATACTTCTGCTGCCCGCAGCCCGACCCGGCCCACCCCACCCGCCCGCCCGCCCGCCCGCGACATGCCCAGTTCTTTTTGATTGTTCTCTATAAGTTATATTTGTGTATCTCTGAAGGACCTGAAAGACTACATGAGGAAGGCAGGCGAGGTGACCTATGCCGATGCCAACAAACAGAGAAGAAATGAAGGGTTTGTATCTTTCCTATGATGCAGATTCCCGGATCCTTGCAAAAAAATTCACATCCCTGTTTGATGGGTACAGTTATCCCACAAAATATATGTCCCATTATGATTTGTAATTTTTGTTTGGGGTCTATATCTCTCTTGCCATCTGTTGTGGATATTTCCTTCTGTGAAAGAGGTTAGTAGAAAGCGAGACGACCATTTGGTGAAATGGCATGTGTATTGAATTACACGTATATTCAGGCTGCGATTAACATAATAAATCAGAAGGAATTATCTAATAGACATTTCTTATGCAGAACGTTCCTGTTTTGTAGTCTTTGGTGAAAATTTGTAGACATTAGTATATTTGTAATATGGATTGCCTGAAATTGATAAGGTAAACATTTTATGGATGACATCAAACCAGGAACTTCCAAGCCAGAGATCATAATTACATCAATTTCGTACACTTTGAGAGCTTGAGTATTTTAAACTGTAATCTCTGGAAATTCCTTCCCTGTTACATAATGGCTCTTGCGGCTCGTGGCATATCAGATACTCAATATATACACCTGTCCTAGGGACGTGGCTGCAAATTGCTTTGCTGGAATGTGTAATATGACGTCAATGCTTAAAAGAATGTTTCCTAGTGCCAATCTTATTTCGATACATCTTGAAATTTCTTTTCGAACTTTCAATTTGTTTTTAAATAAAACTGATGTAATTTTATGTGTGGATCTAAGAGTGGAAGAGAAAAGTTACATGGGTTTTCATTCTGTTGTAGAATTGTGGAATTTGCAACGTACGCTGATATGAAAAACGCTCTGGAAAAATTAGACGACACAGAAATTAATGGAAGGCGAATTCGATTGATAGAGGACAGACCGAAGAAGAGCAAGAGAAGGTAAATAAACTTGTTTCACCAAATTGTGCTGCGAGTTGCCGTTTACTTATATTTAAACATCTAACGCTCATGAGAATACCAAATAGTTATTCTTACAGTCGAAGCCGGTCAAGATCCAGGTCACGTAGCAGGTCTAGGAGTAGGAGTCGTCGTTCCAGATCCCGTTCCGCCAGGAGGAGTAGATCTAGAAGTCGGTCCCGCAGCAGTCGTTCTCGTAGCAGAAGCGTAAGCCGTAGTAAATCTAGATCCAAGTCCAAATCTAGATCAAAGTCCAGATCTAGGTCAAAAAGTAAGAGCAAGTCCAGGAGCAAGTCTCCAGATCAACCCAAGGAAAATGGAGACGACAAAGGGGACGATTAAATGATGCGGGAACGTAGCGAGAAAAGGATACATATTACAGACTGTCTTGAAGGACGGATATTGTCGACAATCTGTTCTATTCATTCAGAGTCCGATTTATCTTTATATTTGAACAAAGAAATTATTTGAATGTGCAGTAGAGTTGTGTCATTTCTTGAGGATTTGGTGAAAACTGCAGCTTGATCAACTACAATTTTTAAATTTTATCTTAACGAGTATATGTATTGACAGTGCATAAAGTGATGTATTTAAACAGGCTGAAATTTTCGCATGTGTACATAGTATCGTATGTCTTATTTCTCAACAGTCAACAGTTATTCGCTCAACTGAAGTAACGATAATTGGATGCATTTCATAGTAATTTCTTGCAATGATTCAGAAAAAAAATTGTCTAATGTATTGGAATAGCGCAACAAAGTTTGGTACTTGTCCCTCTTTCCCTGCAAGAAACTAAAATTTCGTTTGATACTACCTCTGCTAATTACTGAAGTAAGCCTTGAAAGAAATCTTGATTGGTTAGTAGTAGTCGTCGTTGCATACAAGCTTGTTTTGTGACACTGTTCAGAAGGTAGAACGTTGTTTGTCATAAAAATCACTAAATGAACCTTTTGGTAAATGTTTGTCCATATTTAATGAAATACGCAGAAAGAGATATCGCATCCTCCTGCTACCATTATAATTGCGGGAAGATTTTATTAGATTTTATAAAAACTTGTAAATAGAAAGTAACGACTGGTTTAGAACAGTGATAAATAAAAGTGATCAACTGTAAAGGATAACGTTTTTGTTTGTATTTTTTGTTGAGATTTCCAGATACATCACCAAGTTTTACATAAATTTTAGATGGATATTTCAGATTACTACATTGCATGTTTCGTTTAAGAGATGCGTCCTTTAAAATTGCGGATTTTAATTCAAAAGAACTTGGAAGTCTCAGTACCCCCTTCCCCCCCCCCCGGGTAGATCCCCCTGGATTGACCCCCTGGCTATGTGTATGATCTGAGTGCCCCCCCCCTGTGAAGAGACACGCCTGTGAAAACATTACCTTCCCATCGTACTATGTACATGGGTGGTGAAAATGCAAGGGGCATACTGACCGCGCTGTATCTTGTCAATGGTGTGTCCTGCCAGGGGAGTACCCCTGTCCTAGTCCTGGTTAGGGAGGGGGCTGAGGGGAATACCCCTGTCCTAAGACCCCCACCCCCAGGCCAGGACAGGGTACCCCCTCCCCCCAGGAAAGGACACGGGACCAGTGATCTAGGGTCCCCCCACCCTCTGGAGACACCTGTGAAAACCGTCTTCCCATCATACGTATGTACGCGGGCGGTAACAAGAAAATCTGACCGCAAGAGGCGTACCACCCATGGCGTAGCCTGCCT
>JBCAUG010013113.1:0-11042 GCA_038406175.1 Haplosyllis leylae
GCTCTTTACTCATAGGACTGTATTGACGGAATTGCCAATTTGCCTTTTGTTTCCCCGCAAATGGCCCACAAAGTCACCGGAGTGAAGAGAACATAATAGGCAAGGGAGATCCACTGTGACACGGAGCGAGCAGACCAGCGTGCCTTCCCGGTCTCATTGCTTGTTTGGCCGCCTAACCGTATACATAGCTTCACTCCATTTGAAATATTGGCAATTTTGGATTAATTTTTTTGCTATGAAGGAGTATGAGAATCTCTCTGAAATTTTTACTGGATACTGTCTGGATGTCTATCTATCTGTGTGCAAAAGGATTACTTTCTGTGACCAGTATTTGTGGTCGATTTTGCCCTTCAAAGTTGGTGAATTTTTCGGATTTAGCAGCTCAAAAACCGTGTACAGAAGAAGGTAAAAAATACCAAAATTGCTTACAAATCTCATCTAAATCACTGTAAAAGTTACTTATTTGTAATCTACATCAAATTCTGATATGGTAACATGTATCGCAAGCCTATGCTTAAATTTTTTTTGCAGTGCAATGTGGAGTGCACCTGGGTCAGTGCACTCAAGATGCCAATTTTCATGACACCTGCCAGCTCCCTGGGCTTGTATTGTTGGTAATTCAATCTCTGATTGCCTTCAGAACAAAGGCAGTCGGAGATTAAATTATCAACTGGTAAGATGCCCTCCTCTGAATAGCCGAAAGGTGCCAAAGTTTTTTAAGCCAATACATAAACGCGCTCAATGAGACATTGAGGCTGCGACAGACCTATGCAGGCTGCTGTGTTGGAAAAACACAGATTTTGACGTGGTTTCTCTACTTTAACACAAGAAGACAAAACTCAAATGTTTCACAAAATTACATTTTATTCTGTAACAAATACAGCCCATTCATTTAAATACTGTTTTTTGTTCACGCAACAAAAATAGCATATGTAACACCCCATATAGATCTATGTAACAAACTAATAAATATTACTTCGTAGGATATATCACATTGTCTAAAATCTAGTAGTAAAAAGTCTGCTTTTACTGATTAGAAAATAAGGAAAAGTGTTCATAAGACTAGAATTTGTTTTCACATCTTTGAACATTCAAATGTATTTATTACCAGTTAAGGTGAACTCTAGCTAATTACAAAAGGTTCTGTCTAAAATAAGGTTACAATAGGGAATGAAGGTTAACAAGCTCTTGTCGGTGTGAATGTTTCTGAGTAGGTTCTGTTTGGTTGCTTTAATTTCTGATTTTGTTAATAATGGTGATTCTAATACAACGTTTAAATAAGTCGCACAATAAGAGCCGCCAGCCTCCAATTATGCGACTTTCTAGTGAAAGAAATAACCTTTGAATTATTCATTGATATTTTGGGCCGGGATTCTCGTAGAATTGTACGGAATGCAGAAAATTAAACGGTCAGTGGATGCGTTTGTTTTGCAGGGTACATGAAAGACTACATTCGTAAAATGAAATCTGCCCGAATCTACCAATAACTGGGGATGATAAGTTATTCTCAATTTGAAAAGTTGCATTGGCGAGATTGAAGAATAAATTCTTCGCCAAAATATTTGAAATTTTGGCAAATTCTGACAGATTTTAACCATGGCAGAAATGAAGTTGCAAACTTGAGCTGAATTACGAAGAACCGAAATAACAAAAACGCAATTACACCGGCAAACTTCTGAATCAATTTGAGGGGCATTAATGCTCACTTTTTGTATCTACCACTTAAAATACCAACTATTTCATTATCACCTAAAATTGACAAATTCATAGACCAACTCGAGTTTGTAGTAAATGTGATCTGTAAGTAAAGTAATTCAGAGCAAGCAGTTACATTTTCCTTTCTCTATGTACAAAACTTATTGTTGAAAAAAAATGTCTGATCTAATTTTAGCTCAGTACAATGGCTTGCAGAACGCAAATTTCCATTGTGTTTTGTACCCATTAATCGGTTTCCATCTTGGTCTCTGTGTCTGGCAGAGTGAATAACCATTATTGCCGAAATTAGCCAACTTGCCGTAGTTCGTATTTAACATTTGCTACAAGGAAATATATTTGAAAAGCTTTTGTGCGACTTTTTAGAATGGACTTCGACCATGTTTGTACGCAAGCATAACACAAGTACATTTTCTGAAAACTATAATTAACAAAGAACCTTTTGGTCAGATACCACAAGCATCGTTGGTGTCATCATAATTCTGTCATTTTTAACGACACAGTCAATAACATAGTCTATCACAAGGGATTTCAATAGCAAGATAGGCATTATTATTAGATGTCCTTCTGAAATGTATTTCGACAAGAGTGAGCCAGTTCACTGCAGAAAGAAGTACGAAATTATTGTTTTCACAAAAATCGATTTATCATGTGAAAAGTTAAGTCATGTTATATTCACGTATTACACTGTACAATGTTATAATACACTGAAGTTTATAAAAATATAAAGTTTAGTTAACTCTTTAAGTAATAGGTTTTTCATATTTGTTACATGCGATTCTCAAACAAATAATTACCGGAATAAATGCAGTGCTATTTCCAGTATATCTTCACATCAATATGTGTTTTCAACCAGTTTCATTATTCGTTCGCATTAAATTTTGATTTGCAAACACGTTTGCGATAGTATTTTGAAAAAGTTAATCAGTTGGCACAACAGAAAGCAACTTTGCAGTTTTTACAAACCCATTTTAAAAAGAGAGAAAAAAATAAGCACCACTTTCAATGCAAAGCTACATTGATACAGGAGAGCAAACATTTTAAACATTTACAATTGACACTTTATTGCTAGACTGTTTAATCATTTTTATTTTTGCACAATGCTCAGTATTTTTTCCATCTACTTTTTACGGATTAGAATGCAAATAAACACTTGACCATGCCGAGCCAATCGATATTTCTAATTTCTAGCACGATGATTTTTACCTGTTTCTTACCCTGTAGTGATATTTGCTTTCTTGGTCCCAAATATTGATCTAAATTAGCTGGGGAACTTTGCATGAAATCATCGGAGTAGCAATCGGTAAAGACTCACTTTATAATTGTCCGAAGTTCTATTCTGAAATAATCGACGATGTTAATTTCGAAGGTGATTTTGCCTAAGTGGATGAAATTGATGAAGCCAATTACACAGGAATCAGTTGGTATCAAAAAATTCTCAAGATTTTTCTAGTAACTTTCAACAGAGAATCCAGGAGGCGGAGAGGGCCTTCTACCAAATTTCCGAATGTTCGATTAATTTGAATGACAAGCTTAATAGGGAGGGGGAGTCCCTAAAAAATCTCCAATGACTTTGCTTTTTATTGGTTAGAAGATTACTGGGCAGGGAAATATATCCTGTATTCGAGCTGCCAATTTCTGTCGGAATTTTTGGCCAAATTAATTTCATATGATAAAATTCAAACTACGAAAACTATGAATTTCCCGAAAGAACACTTTTTGCCAAATATTTGAATGAAGACTGTACTGAAGATGCTTTTTTGTTCCATACTGTTGTAGATCATCATAACGAGCTTCCATTTCATTTAACTAATATTTCAGAAACTCACAGAACCGAGCATAAGATAAAAACAGCCACAGTTTAAAATGCCTAAAAATTTAAAATAGATATCCTCATAACCAAAATCCCTGAAGCTGTAAGAAAACAGTAATTTCTTGAGTTCTCGCGGAAATTATAAAATGAGTCAATAACTTATTCCCACCTGATGGAAGTGAAATGTAATTGCGTCTTCACTACAGAATAGTTTGGTAACCATGGAGACTCTACCAAAGTCTACACATTTATATTAAATAAAGTCCATATCGGCACAGCGTATTAGTTTGGATTCACATGAAATTCATTATTTACATTATTGAGTTTCATTTATTGTTATTGCACACAATACTTCTCTAGAATTGTTGGTAAAAAATTCTAAGATCATGTACATTAATGGCAGTGTAACTGCATCAACTGTAAGAATTAAAACAGTAGAATTTAAAATCGTATTCACAAAGGACATTGTAATCATGTCTATTATGGACTTAAAATACTATACAAAAAAAGCTGACTTTGTACAAATATCTAGAGTATTGCTGTGGAATGTTATTACTTTAAATATAAATAATGAATCGATTTTGCCATAGTTTTACAACAACCATGAATTGAAAAGTAACATTCATTTCAAAATGGAGTCCTAACTCTGAATATTTCATCCAATAATCAAAGTTGACATGAACATTACTCCTTATTAAGGACCTTTAGCATATGCTCAATTTTGACAAAGACATGAACTTCAATGGATATATGCTAAAAGTCTCTTTTATTATAGTTCAAAATGTTCAATCATTCCAGGATGAATATTGTTCCTTAAATGCTTATTAACACTTGGCGAAAAAAAATTATGACATATTTTATCAATAATTGATATGATCCCTTCAACGTCCACTTGCCTTTTTCAGTGCAGACCAATCATTGGGTCGTTACTTTTATTTGAAGAATTGCATCTGAAAAGAAAATGAATGATTGTTTTAATAAGAAAAACTGTTTTGGAGAAATGAACAGTTGCACATAATATTTCTTATAAAAAGCAGTTCAATTTAAATGAAACTACGACAAGAAAGCTTGACCAATTGATCCTATAATTATGCCCTCTTACCCGAACTTGCTTTTTACAGAAACAATCACATGGGAGTCTCATTGGTTGGGTAGAATTAAAACTCCGGAACTTTGGGATATTATAATGTTTCCGAAGATTGGTTGTGAAATTTCCTTGTTTCACAAAGTGAAACACAACGCATTTCAAAATTATATACAAAAACCGAGCGGCAATGGTAAACGCCACCAGAAGTCCAAAGCAGGGGTATCATTGGTCCCACAGAAAGGACTAATTTAATCCAAAATAAAAAGACACTATTTGTACGAAAACTGTCGTGAATCTTACCGCGCTATTGCAGATGTCTTGGAAGCTTCCCCTTCGTTGTCCGCGGCTGTAGTGGGTCGGCGTGGGGAGCAGTCTGCCTCCGCTGTGCCGTCTCACGGTCCTCGGGCTCTTCGAGGTTCCGGTTCCCAGTAAACCACTCGCACTCGGAGCGTTGAAACTGAACTGTAATTGTAGGGTATTTTTCTCGACTTAGAAACTTTCAAAAATGCACTGGCGGATCCAGGAAACAATAGCATTGGCGGATCTAGGGTGTGCCCCACTTCCCAGTGACCTCTCTCCCTCGGACCAATGCATGAAGTGTTTAAGAATATTATAGTGCTGGACCCCTTTCCGGTTGATGACAGCCAAGCCTTTCGCTTCCGTAAAATAGGTCAAGAAGAGCCAGCTGTCTTGATTTCAAAATTCATAGACTTCTCGGCCTCAATGTCGAAATCCCATTGTAGCGAAATAGTTTTCGAAGATTCATATTATGAAAATAGACCTACCGCACTTTCACATAGACCCTGGAAACTGGATCGTCTTTGCGACATGGATGGTAACGCATCGAGCAACCTACCCCTGCTGTCTCGTCTTCCCGGCTCCTGATAATGCAAGATATTTCGTTATCTTCAAGAAAAGCAGATCCACATTCGTATTTAAAACGCTATCCTATTAATGCCTTTGTGTTGGTATGATGAATTAATACATAGATCTAGTTCTATCATATTTGAAGTGAAATAAATAATACTAAGTTTGTGTTCAGTATAATGTTGCTGACATGAGAAAAACGCGCAATTTCTTAGAATGTGGTGAATTTTGTTCTGCAGACTACAAAATATATGATAAGTACAAGCAGAGTATTTTTTTACAAAAGCTGTGCTGATATTTGCGTATGTTACTTTTTTACTACCGTCTATGCGGCCCGTAATTGTGTAGAGCACATCGATCGCACATTGGATGATTTTTGAAATCTTGGGTCTTCAAACAGACAGTTTGACCCTTTTTTAAACTAAGATTTGGTTCAAACTTTCTGTTAGTATTTCACAAGCCATTGTCAATTATTTTAAAACTAGCTTATATTTTTTTAAATTGTATCTTTTCGGAAGGACGAATTTGTTCAAGTTGTACTCTTCATGCACGTGTCAAACAAATGCATTTGTCCAAAATCGTAGTCAATCGTAACCCTTTCTTATTAGTGCGACTTTTTACAGTTAATATTATACTAATGTGTTTAACTAAGTCTACTTCATTGTTGTCAGTGCAAAACTAGAAGATGCAAAGAAGCACTTTACTTTAAATGTGGCATCTAAAAAGCAACTATGTACACATGTCAGTCAATTTTTTTGGTTTTCTTAACACGTAACCTTATTTTTTATCTTAGCCTATAATGCTTAACACCATGTACTATATGTAATATGTAGCAATTAATATCTAGCTACATGTTTTAAAAGCTACAATGTTAGTAAGTGTGTATGATATGAAAAGCAGTTAAAAACTCCATATTCTGTGCATAAGTTAGATGAAAAGGGTGTGAGTGATAGACAAATAATTTTTTCATTACAGGATAAGTAGAGAAGGCAAACATCCCATAATGATGAAAAATACATGGATGATTCTGTTACATAGAGACATGTATGCAGCAGCAGTTACAATTGGCAGGTTTTTGACATTTCAAAATTCTTTGATTTTCATCGTTCATGCCTTCATGGAATTTTTAACACAAATTTCAAATTATCTAATTGGTACTTTTCTATTTTTCTACACGTTTCACCTCTTCATGCCGTAAATCAATTAAAAGTGTGCAATGTAGAAATCAAAACAAATATCCTTGGGGGAACTAAATTATTTTCGTCACATGCCAATTGCATTTCTGAAGCCCCGTTAACACTTTCCGTCAACGTCAACGTTTTCGTCAATAGCATTTTTTCCTCTATTCAAGGATCCATTCACATTGAGCGAATGAGACTGACAAAAGTGATATCGCAAATCTTGTATTGGGAAGTCTTTGCGATATCACCATGGCTCAGTGCAGACGAATCTTGGAGAAACGCGTGTATCGAATCCATTTTCAATGTAAGAAAAAAGCGTTGACATTAATAGTGGCAAGTGTGAACAGGGCTTTATTGAGAGAAAGAGTTTCCACACAAGTCAAACACATGCATCAAACGGTTTGCTGCATATCGTGTGTAATACGTACGTCGGACAAATCACCATTGGACGTTTTGCTTTCCTTGGAGCTCTCAAGGCAACACAGGAAACAAGAGAAATAGTTGTTACATGGGCAAAATAAAAACAGGGATACAGCGCATGAACTCTTTAAGAGGAATGTAAAACCAGAAGATAGAGAAGGCAGGCGCGGATCCATGGTTCCCCATGCAGGGGGGGTTACCCATTCAATGCTTTGCTAAAATACCCATTCAATGCTTTGCTAAAATTTTCCAATAATAAGCCGCGAAGTTACAGATAATTTGGTCCATGCGGCGTGCACCCGGAAATTTTCTGTATAGATCCGCCACTGGGAGGAGAAATAGTGTTTGGAAATGAGGAGTCAACTTAAAAAGAAAAGTCACGTTTGCAGTGTGCGGTAAAAAGTGGTTAGAAAATAGAACAAAAAATTGAAAAAAAATTTAAATATCGGTCTCTACTTCAAACAAAAAAACTGAAACACAAATCAGTGAACATTCGCGGTCATCTAAATCAAGTTTAACACCATCCGGAAAATTTAGAAATTTCTCGAGACAAATACTCAAATTTTTCTCAATCTCACTAACACACATGTACACTGACATAAAACTGTATGTTAAAAACTTTAACACAATAAAGTAATGTAAAGAAGAACATACACATCCGATAAAAGCAAGTAATTGTAAAATATATGTAGATATATTATAATAAACCAGTTTAATAATGATGTTAAATTTGATATCGTACCAATAATATGACAGCCAATAAAACAGTGACAAAAAGTACATTTTAGCCGCAATTTGTTTGTGCAGTTAGTGTTACTGACAAATCACCGATATATAGATTCACAAGGAACGATATTTAACCGAAGTTACTGCTTTTTTAAGATGGTGTATCACGCGGCGACGGTTTTTACTTTGGCTTGAGATAGGAGCACTGACTTAAGTGAGTCAAAAGATACTTGCATATTCTGTGCGAAATAGAGATATATACAAGACTGTCACCAAACTTTGAAAGGACCAGAAGTCAAGTAAGTAGACACAGGAATATGCATTCAGAAGATATAAAATTATAGAGTGCGAAATTCTTACACTTGAAGTGCGGTTCCAGTGAATATAATATTCGCCAAACATCTAAAATATCGGTTTTGTATTTACATATTTTCAAAATAAAAAAAAAACAGCCAGGTCTCCTCCAATCGCGTTGGAGTTTCGTTAATTAAGTGGACCCAGTTCTCGTGGAGTGTGGCTATGTTTTCATCATCGCAATAAAAACCAACCAACTAAAAATGTCAGAAAATTGTGCGACAACAAGTATTGAACTTATTAGATCTATATGTGAGGACGTAAAAAGTAGAAATAATCAAATCAACATTATAATCAAACATTGCCAAAAGAAACACAAAATATTTATGATAAAGCGGTAAAATATTAAGACTGCTTCAATTAGTGGATTGATTTTGGATGTTGATTTATCTACTTATGATATATTTTAAAGCTAATCCGGATTAAGAGAAGTATTTTAGCATTGTCATTAACTTTATCTAATGTAAAATGTCATTCACGTCATACATATTCCCTTTAAATTTCATTTAAATCTTTCATGGAGAATATGCAGACGTTTTCATTACAGGCATGCTTCTCAATGATGAAACATTCAGAGAGAGTAAAATTAATTTACATTCAAAAATATATACTTCATGTATGCAATAAAACAATTATATTCTTTGAATTAAGACATAGGTATGGTAAGTAATATTTAAAATATCACTCTATATGTTTTTCTCAGTGGTAAAGATCCATTTACATAGTGCAACAGCCACTGCGACTACGATTGACAGATGTCATGCCTCCCTGATAAAAATGACGGTATCATCGTGAATGGGTTCCGTGGCGTTTAGGGCAACAGTCTTAACAACAATAAGGAGGCATTACATTTCTTTTCAATAGGGTGTCTTTGTTTCTGCGATACCTGGTGATTCATATAATACTCATCGAGTTTTCCCTAAATTATTAACGTTGCCAATAGAGGCTTACATGGGGAAGCGCAAAACAAATTTACTTCCAGTGGGAATTGAACCCAGGACCTCTTCATCACCACCCTAATGCTTTACTCGGGTATGTGTTCGACAGGAGATTTCTGAAGTGATGTTTGTTTCATGCACCACTTCATACTTAGGATTTCAATATTTTCTAGAATCAATAGAGCATGACTTTATAAAAGTCTTGAAGATTCAGATTGAGAACCAAATGTTGACTTAGCTCAATCAGTAGAACTTAGAGGGGATAACCAAGAGGTCCTGGGTTCAATACTCTATTTTTTTGGTTAAATTTGTTTTCTGTTCCCTGTATAACCCTTTGTTGGCAATGCTGTCAACTTTCTATAATTTACTGAAAGCTCGCATGATAGCACAGATATAGGTAGTGGTCCTGCTTAACAGCGTATCTCAACTGGGGCGAGTGAAATTACTACAGAATCTAAATTCAGCCAATAGGATCTTTAATTAAAATAAGATCATATGGTAATGGGCTGTCGCAATCACTGATGCACAATGGAAATGCACCTTAATTTGAAAGATGAGGAATAGAGTGACATTTTAATATCTGTTTATTATAATGCCACACGTAGAGTAAAAAACTCACAGGTACAACCACAGGTCCCATGCTCTGAGTACTCGCTCTCCGGGGGGTCCCGAGATAGAACTGTTCCTCGAAATCCTGGCAAGAAGGTTCCGACACAAGTATATTAGGAGTGATGCCAGCCCCGCATCCCTGAATAATACTCGCACGGCGCTGGGTCTCTCGCACCACCTTCTCCAGAACCGCCTGCTCTTCCTGTTGGCGTCGACGAAGGCGTTGTTAGAATTAAATGGAAAAACACAACCATACTCATTCGTGTAATAGTAGTGCATCGTCATCGTTGTCGATCGTTCGACCACGACGTCTTCTTAACTTTAGCACTGACTCGGTTACTTACTCTCTACGAAACGGAACGAGTGCTACACAATTAAGGAGGGGAATGTGTTTCAAAGTTTGCAGAGATGAAAGAATTGGCTTTTTGTAAAATCTTGAAAAGTTGCTGAAAATTCATGAGAATATTTTCAAGAAATTGGAACCAAGGAAGAAAAGCCCAGAAACATTTGTATTTTCATCACTCACAAGAAACTGTTCATAATTAGCTGGGGGTAAGGATATCTGAGAACAACAATAATTGATTGTGTTATGTCTCAATCATTCTTGTCCGTAAGGAGACAAAGTGAAATGACCAGTTTTAAAAGTGTTAAAAATAAAACTCAAAACTTTTTGCGCATTTTTGAAGTCACAATAAACTACTTTCATCATTGTAGGAAAATCGACTGAAATCAAAAAGTAATTTGGGAAACAAGGTCTATCTATATGCATGTATCTGTGCACTACATTGTAAAAATGAATATGGTGAAACACACATTATCTATTCATCTAATGGAACTGTCTCGCCTGGGCTGCAAGAAATAAATTGCGCAATGAGTATTTGACACAAACAGTGGTTTAAACTCCTCACCGTTTTTACAATGGTTGGATACGTGACATCTTACTGACATCATCCATTCGCGTTTTTCACAAACACACAAAGTTGGCAATGTTGGCATTATTACCAACTTTGTGTTGCCACATATCTGCAGTTTTTGTCTTCATTTACATCAATTGATGTCAGTAAATTTAAAATTAGAAATAAAAGTGCATTTGAGAATTACATTTTTAGGATAAATGTTACATTGGACTGGCTGATTTTTAATGGGAGAGCTAAAACAAAGTTGGCAATGTTGGCATTCTTGTATTGCAGAGAGATTGTGAAAAACTCTATTGCTATTATTAAAAAATGTTCAATACAATGCACACACTTTTTTTAATTGCCGGAGTTCAACAAAATGACGTACTAGATTTCACTTTGTCTAGATTTGGAGTTGTACTATGTAGACAAACTTTC
>JBCAUG010013124.1:0-13029 GCA_038406175.1 Haplosyllis leylae
GTCCCCTTAAATGTTAACCATTTTTGTTTAGCAAAGTCGTGAAAAAAATAAGAGGACCCATTAATTTTCAAGACTACTCTTCATTTGCCTTTTACTTGCGTTGAATGTACCTTACTTGGTAAAGTTGTGTACAATACGTACCGATTAAATGGCGTTGTGTCTGGTACATATAGTGAATGAAATATGTGAATAAAAAACCAAACACTTCTAAAAAAGGGGAACCTAATGGTCAATAAATATCAACTCTTTGACACGTTGGTCTTTCATGACCAGCAAAAGCAACCTTCATATGGTACAAACATGCCATGCGGGACATATATTATTAAGTAAACAAACGTGCGGTGCAAAGATGGACACGGACATAGGTCACCTGTGTTGAGTTTGAAGAAGAGATAATTTATCAAACTCAAAAGTTGATAAATATTGGAATAATTTCTTAGACGCTCAAAAACTTGGATCAATGGCCCTTGCATTAGGAGTCTAACCTTTAATTTTGGATCCAGAGACTGCTGCAGATGAATAAAATTCAGTGGATAAATTTATGTAATAAGAATGTTTAATGACGAGAACAAAACGGTAAGATATATCAAACTCAGTACACGTACAAAAAATTGAGTAAAGGGATTGTCTGTTTAAGCCCTCATCTTTATAAGAAACACAATCAAGGGGCAATACAAATTTAGCTACGTATTCTTACAAGTGTTTCTGAGTGAACTGCACTGGCTTAACGTGTGTTGTTGCAAATCTTGTAAGGCTTATTGTAAATTAGTTCTTGAGGTACTTCGTTGTTTGATCAACATTATTCTTCTTACTTAACCAGCACTTTAAGTTAAAGCACTCGAAAACTAATAAAATGGGCACGAAATTTTTAAAGGCATTTTAGGCCTCATCTACCCTCCATGGTTGGCTTGCTTCAATTGCCTGGTATTTGACAGTACTACGAGGCTAGTGGTGTCTTAATTATAGAGCAGAAGGACAAGAGGAGGGTACGTTTCACAAGGCAACCTAAGGAAGGCCACTAGCTGCCCTGACAATATGAACAAATAATTACAACCTTGTAGTCTTTCGAGCCCTAGGAGGGCCTGCACGGTTAATTCTCGTATTTACCATAAGCCATTCGGCCAGGATGTCCAAATGAGCAATGTCTCTTGATAGATGTCATTTGTCCTATATTTATTCACTTCTTATGGCTACAGGTTGCAGCAGGGGTCTGCTGGCCTCCCCCTTACCCTAACTACCAGGTCCAGGCAGACTGATCCAAATAAAGACAGTGAAATTTATTCTGATTAAAAGACCTGAAATACTAGGTTCTCGCACTTTGCCCGAAGCAGACAACTAAGTGGCATCATAAAATTACATATTATTTAGTTTTCTTCCCATTAAATTCTCATTTTAACAGATAGGCAAAACCGATGACATATGTGGTATCTCTATCTTCATCAGAAATGGCGGAATAAAACCTTGCAAATGACAAAAACATGAGAAAAGAAACGCGGGTCAAATTTGAGCAGAAAAAGTGGAACTTCGTAACACATTTTAAAAGTTGAAAGTGATTGATAAGTGTTAAAATTCAAGTCAGAGAATAACATAGCATAACTGTGGGACTCTTGAGGACGTCTTAATTTAGCTAATAATAACAGAATTCATGAAAGAGCCTCCTTATTTCCTTTTGTATCCAAGGTACCATGTTCGTCTTTTATCTTCTAATGAGTATTACAAAGTCATGCTGAGACTTTGTAGGGGAACTTTTGCATCTCCAACCGAACAGCTATGTGCGTACAAGTTGTTCTTGAACCACGAGGGGCTATTTGCAAACTTGTTCAGTATTATTCCACAAGTGGCTTTTTGAAAGGATTTCAAATTTAACATTATTATTGGAATTCTATTGAGGTCGAAGAAGTTTGATGAATGAAGGTATTCCACACGAAGTGTTATCCATTTAAGCTGAAGAACACTTAACCCAACTCCTCCTTTCAATCGTTTTCCTTTGCGGACACATTAAAAGCAATTGTTCAACAAATTGAAACATAGAATTCACAAATTTGTCGGTAAATGTACCGATACTTGTGTTACGCATTACACCTGAACCATTGTCAATTGAGGCAATCATTGCTCTGGGACACTCTCGTAATTCTACATGTGTTAGAATACTATTTATACACATTGCTTAGCTGACTGGAAAAATTACAACTACTTAGGGTAATTCTATGGGTTATAAGAAACCATCCTTCCACATCTGATCTCAAAAGGAAAGTGCTTATTAGTGTCCAAACAAAATGGTCAAATAAGGGAACTAGCTTAACTACGGCGGCACATTTTAGAACTATTTATGTCTGCCTTTGTGGGCATTTTTTCTGAGAACTTGGGCGAAATAAGAATAAAGACATTGGGAGGAAATGTCTTAAAGGCTCGAAACAAATTGCCATGTAAGTATACTAACATGTGCTAAGGCAGTCAATAGTTAATTTCACAGAGCGTTAACCAATCGTGGCGAAGCTGTCAGGTCACATGACTGCACGCATGCGTGAATTTCAATGCCTCAGAGTGATGGTTGTGTGTGAGATCAGTCCTGCGAAGGTCTATTAACTTTTCTGCCTTATGTGTTCTTATTCAGATGAAGAATAGCCGTGACAGTGGCAAGAAGTGGTTTGTTTCATCAGCGAAGGCCTGAACCACACAGAGACGGACGAAGAGACAAGACAATTAACAATTCAACTACTTGAGTTCTTTAATTTACCACGAGATGCCTTTCGCTCTTTGAACGGGACACAAGTGGCTTCATCATTAACTACAAAGAACCTGAATCAACCAAACTTGGTCACTGACCAAAGGAAGTACACTTTACGGTTCAAACGTGCGAAGAACTGACCACAACGGTTCAAGGGCGAAAACTTTATTGACAAATACCAGGCTCGATAACAGTAAGAATATTTGCTATGTTTTTAATGGCACATCAACGGTTTTAAAAAGAGATAGAAGCCCAACAAGCATGTCTGGATACAGTTGTCAATAAGCAGTGTTGACATTGAACAACCACCATACGTGCAGCGTGAAAAGGGAAAAGCCGCAACAAACTCAGTGGAACATGCTTCGTAAACTGTGAAGTCTACAATCCTTCAATTTCATTTTTATTCTTTCTCGAGGACTTGGTTTCGCTTGTAGGCTGCTGTTTGGGGAATTTTTGAAGGAAGTTTACATTATAAAACACACAATTAGGAGTGCTGCAGTTCTGTTTAATTCACCAAATTTCATCTGTGTCGAGTACTACACCGTATCATGACAACAGCCGGTAAAACCGATGAATGAATAATAATCAAGGATACGGAATTCTCCAACACAAATTTGATCATTATGATTATAGCAGTTAATAACACTGACAGTGGTAACAGCAATATGGCATTCCGGGCCAGGAGTAATAAAGGAAGAACTATGGCACTATGGATTAGCATTTATTTATTGTTAACGATTAGTGTCGGTTTAATTAAAAGCGAAACCACATGGACGGAGGTGAATTACGATTTGATTGAGGAGGTGATTGACATTTCCGTAGGTAACCTCGGCGAAGATACGACACTTTACGATAAATACGGCACGGATCTCAGCAGAGTCGGTTTCGAATTTCTTAAACAACAAGGACAAGATTACTCCGAATATTTCAACATCGAACCTGCAACAGGGATTCTGAAGGTTGTGAAATCAGTCGACAGAGACACAATGTGTCCGAACAGTGACTCCTGTGAGTTGAAGATTGACACTGGAGCTCTGGGACCTGATAGGGACTTCCTCATCATCAAGGTAACGATCACTGTTATTGACACCAACGACAACGCACCGAGTTTCCCTGATGATCGCATAGTTATTCACATCTCTGAAGGTTCCTCGGCTGATACCTACGCTCTACCACGGGCATCAGATCCAGACAGTGCTATCTATGCCGTCCAGTCCTATGAACTCATCGCGATGACCAACAAGTTCAGTTTACGTGTCACTAACAACTCGGATGGGACATTTGATCTGAGTTTGGTTCTGACTGAAAGACTTGACAGGGAAGAGGTGTCGTCTTACTCGCTTCAGGTGGTCGCTAAAGACGGTGGTACCCCTCCATTACAGGCAACCCTAGCCGTCGAAGTCATAGTCCAGGATGCCAATGACAATAAACCCGAATTCCTGAACGAGTCGTACTTGATTAGTCTAAGGGAAGACGTATCTCCTAATACTTCCTTCCTTAAGATGCAGGCGCGGGACTTGGACGAGGGACCGTCCGGGGAAGTCGTCTACGGCTTCACACAGCAAACCCAAACCCAGCACGGTGCTATGTTCTACATTAACAATGCGACGGGAGATTTAACTCTTTTGAAGAAATTAGACTATGAAGGTACCAAGCTTTATTTACTTCAGGTCATCGCTTATGACAAGGGCCCAGAGTCTGAGACCTCCACCGTCAAAGTAACGGTTAAAGTCCAGGATGTCAATGACCATGCCCCTGAAATCTCCGTCAATGCTCTGTCCGCCACTGGAAACGTTGAAGTGCCGGAGAATTCTGAACCAGGAACATTTGTGGCCCACGTTTCTGTTAAAGACTTGGACTCAAGCTCAAGTGGTAACGGTCAGTTAACATGTAGATTGAGCGATGGACCAGGGGATGGGCCGTTCAATTTGGAGCAAATATTTCAAGGTGTTTTCCAAATCGCCACAACACAGGTTTTGGACAGGGAGACGCAATTTGAATACGTTGTCAATCTTGAATGTCAGGACTATGGTCAACCTCCACTTATCTCGAACAGTGAATTCGTTGTTACAGTACTTGACGAAAATGACCACCCTCCCGTTTTTACCCGCGAATTATACACATTGGAAATTGAAGAAAATAACTCTATAAATCTGCCATTAATATCAGTGCAGGCCAAAGATTTAGACACAGGTGACAATGCCAAAATAATTTACACCATTGGTGCTGCCGATGTTTTGCCGTTTTTGAACGTGGTCCCCGACAGCGGGGAAATATTTGGAAATCTTCCTTTTGATTTCGAGAAGGTGCACATGTTGTCGTTCCCTGTAATTGCAAAAGACTCTGGAGACCCATCCTATTCAGCCACCGCCTCTGTGGTCATTAATGTTCGAGACACCAATGATGAGATACCTACCTTTCCATTACCCTCATACGACTTTGCTACCTTCGAGAACCAAGCCCCGGGCACCGAAATTGGGGTCGTCCAAGCCGAAGATAAGGACTCAGAACTGCCATTTAAAGTCGTTGAATACTCCTTTGTCCAGGAAACCCCTGTCTTCCAGATAGAACCTCACAGTGGGAAAATAAGTTCTCTGCGAATGCTGGATCGTGAGGCTCTGGCTGATTCTACATATCATCTGGTCGTCATGGCGGTCAACCCTGGATACCCGTCCATGAGCTCTACCGTCATGGTAAAAGTCCACGTCGCAGACGTCAATGACAACGCCCCAACCATCCTCTTCCCCAACCCAGTCAACAAAACTGTACAGGTACCTTTTATGGCCCCATCTGGTTACGTTTTCTCCAGAGTTCAGGCTGAAGATCCAGATTCGGGGGAGAATGCCAGATTACATTACAGCATCGCAAAGGGAAACACGGACGAACTGTTCGACATTGATCACAACTCAGGTGCTTTATCTGTCACCAAAAGAGTCAAGAGCAACTTTGTTGGTACTCACAGCCTCCTTATTTTAGTCAAAGATCACGGACACCCCCAGAAGTCCGCTACAGCCCACATGAACCTCATCGTGGACCAGGCTGTTGTTTACGTAGGCGCGACATCTATGGATGAAGAAGAGGAGCAGGCAGTCAAAGGTGGACTTCCTACCCACCAAACAATACTCATTTCCCTTGGTATAATAACTGTACTTTTAGTCGCTGCTTTAATCACAGCCATTGTTTGCGTAAAAAGACGACAGTACAAGGCACAAGAAAGCAGCCCGGGCAAGCTGTACAGCGTGGATCTGTCCACGAGTGGTAGCGGTTCCGAATCTGAGATGGTCAACAATCTGACCAACGAACACACATCGATAAACCACACGAAACCAGACATGAGAAACGGTGGTCTTCCAGACGGCAAGTGGAACAAGAAGGATCCAAGACATCTGGATCTGAACGGTGGATCTGGACATCCAGTACAGAACATCCAGGGAACTTTCGTATCCAGACCGAGCAAGATCCCGTGCTCACATCAGGTAACGTTTCTTTTTTCTAAAAGACTTCAAATTAAGCTTACTCTTCATTTATCTTTTATTATTTTCCAGGCCATTATTCCTGGTAAATCATTGTGATGAAATTGCCTCCATCTTCTGAGAAATTACCTCCATCTACTAAAGTATTTCCTTGGCTTAAGATTTTACTTGAATTTAATTAGGCAACTAAAACAACATTTTCTTAGATTCTAAAGGACAATGCACATTAGAGAACCGACTTGAAGTGGTACAAAACGAAAAGTTATTATTAAACCCGGTGCTCAAACACATTAGTGAAGAATAGTAGTTGAAAACCCAATGCTAAGTCACATTTATTGTAAATTAATGAAATGGTAATGGTTGTCATTAAGAGACTTTAAAAATGGTCATTTGACTAATGAGAGGTAAAGATAAGGTTGAAGGCGTGCTGATCATTATGTTTTTATTTAAAGTGACAAGTAAATTTCCACATTACAGTACAAGAAATTTTAATGTCACATCTATTAGGTTTCCATAATCTTGTCCAAAAACATTTAGAAATCAGATTAAAATCATTTTCTTAATTGCACGTAAGGTATAGATCCAAAAAAATCTAATTGCCTCTTAACGTGTCAATCCTATCTTGACTGGAGCGTGGCCAACGAAATTATTTACCCTTAAACACGTAAACAGCATATTAAGGTGATAATGAAAAAAAAATGGTTGAAATAACTATGGAATAAAGCAGCCAACGTCTTGGCAACCAGGTCTATCAAATGACGTAATATGATGTGGCATATTATGACGCTGCGTTGGCAGAGATTTGTGTACAGTTTTGGGCACGATTCCATGGGCATGACCACCTAGTCTTATCAAATTCCATTTGATAGACAATAAAAATATGGAAATTAATGTCGTGATTGTAAAAGGCGCCCTACCAGCAAGGTTGTTTTTTTTATGTTAATATTGCCCGCAGCTCTCAGAAATGTCTTTATAAATATTAGACACCTCCTGGTTCGGATGTGCATAAGATTGAATCAATCAGTTCTCATGACAAGATAATCCTGTATTGACAGACATTTTTCCAGATTGCTTTTTGCCGAGAAATGAGCTCGAACACGTCCATACTTCAATGGGATGGTTACATATTCGAACAGCTTCCGTGCACAGCTTCCTTTGTTTGTGAACATTGTTAGAGGTTTGCGGATCAATGCGTCTGGTTTGTTGTCTGTGTTATGATAAATCTTTCATGAGTTTCCTTTTGCGTAAAAATGGATGAGGAATGAGAAAAGAGGAACAATAACAGAAAGAACATTACACGAGATGCAACTAGGTTTGCATAATCAAGTACTTTTAATGGTATGCTTTTTATCTATTCAAACCTTCTGTGAAACAACTGAATTTGTTTTGGTACGAAATTTTCGTTACTGCAGTGTTTGCTTTTTCTGGAAAGATTTTACTGTCTTTAGGAACATCAAATAAGTATTAACATTTGGATATCTTTGAGAATAACGAAATTAATGCCTCAAAATTCTTGATGAAAATTACTCCATAGAAAACAAAGAAAGGCTGTCCGTAATCTTTCTCAAAAGATAGATTATGGCATTACTGATTATCTGAATAATGTACTAGAAGACCTTAATCACGTGATTGATTGAAGTATTGTGCCCAATTACTCAACCCGTCTTCGGCTTTAATCCATTTAAATTAAAACTTCTCCGTAGTGAGTAATGAAGTAATTACTTTCACAAACATCCACTTCATCCAGAACGTAATCCATTGCGGGATCTAATCGGGAATCTGATCAACTTGATTTAGGTGACAGGCCTCATTTTTCAAACTGATTTTTTAGTGTCCCATTATTTCATGTTTTAAAGCGTTTTACATTTCCATTTAGCTCAAGGCTGGGTAAGAACAGATCAATATCTTTTCCCATGCACAATGCCAATATTTTTCTCCGAGTCAATTTAGTGGGAGTTTTAACAAGCAAAATAAGTATGTTATTTGGCATTTATTTCCAAAGGATGCGGGCTACAATTATAACGGATCCTGGTAGACTAAAAGGTAATACTTTCATGCCGTATGTTCCTTGTTCACATCAGTAAGTCACATACATTGTAGGGTACGACGCTTATTGAGAGTTTTTATTTCGTGAGAGTGCACCACTGCACAACACGCTCAATTAGAACCTTTTAACCTTGTATTGTATACTTTACTTGTGAGATGCAATTCAAAATTCATAATTTCTTAAGTACACAATAGTAACATTTTCAGTAAAATTTTGAACATAGGGGTGGAACTGACTGTTCATTGTATCTTGTGTAGAAGAACAAATGTGTATGAAACAGAAGTGTGACAATTTCATGCGAGACCCAGCAAGAGAGATTTATTCCCGCTACTCCAGTGATAAACTATAGGAAACAATTTTGGCACAAAGTTCATGCATAACATATGACATGAAATTTTTGTGACACGTTGAGGTAGATTGGTTCTGCCTGACGGAGGGAGTTAGTTGCCAAGACGTAAATTCTGCATCTGTCAAAAATATGAATAATTGATTGATTTCTAGTCAAGTGTATAATATGTGGTGCTGGCAGCCATATTTGCATCTGTTCATGGGAACTTGAAAATCCTTTTTGAAAGCGGCGATGTTTGATATACTGCATTATGTTTCTTTGGTTACTTTTGTTAGAATGATATGAAAATATGAGATACATAGCAGATTTGTTGAAACAGCTTGGACATTTGTTTGCCTTTGACTTAAAGCTTGCAAAAGATATAGATCTAATAGAATCAAATTGTTATAACACATTTAACTTTCATCAAGGGAACAAAGCGGTACTGTTCAAGTGTAAAATGTCACAAAGCTGAAACTTTCCCAATTTGCCGAAATTGGCATCAACTTGACACGTTTCAAAATTCACATACTATTCAGTATTCAAATGTCTAACAACCACCAGTATAATACGACATCTCAGTACAGCGACCTCAGTTCGAAAGTATTTAACGAAATAACAATGACACGGATATGGGTATCCTACGAAGTCCCAAATGACTTATATTTTGAAAGGTGCCATGCCGCCAGGTTTTTGTTCCTTAGAGAGATAGGGACCCAGTTGCCTTCGCTTTACACCTTTCACGAAATAATAACCTGTACTAATTTGTTCTACGGTCTTTCTATAGTAAAGTTACGTCACTGAAATCACTGGAGGTTCAGCCCACCCTTATGGAGCTGGTCTCTATGGTGGTAAAATCACACTCCCTGGTCATTAGCGGTCAGGTACGGTTAGTTTTGTTAAAGAAGCAAAATTCCACAGAGCCTGAATTCATCGGAGGACGTCATTAGGAGACATTCATAGTCGGACGTGTGCCTTGTTCCAACACTGTAACATCAAGGCGAGAACATGATTTAGTTCGTCAATAGACCAAGTGAACTGATGGGAATCCCATTAGTTCATTGAAGGGTGAAAAACCAAACTCTTATTGTCTCGCTATTTTCTTGTGAGTGCAAACATTATTTTTGCCTCAGTAGCTGTTTTTGCAACGGTTAAGGGTGGTTTTCCTTCTGCGAGTAATGTCTGCGAGCATGAACACCACTGGCACACGCTACTGTAATTACAGATCTTGACGGACGTTTTAGATAATTTTTCCCAATAGTTTACCCCTTTCAATTACTCTAATAAGCAGCTGTATTATGAATAATTAGCCAACTTTATAACAGAAATTAAAAATGCTTGATTTCATAAATTGTAAAGAGTATCTGAACAAAGATTCGGCTTTGTATGGTTACACTTTTCAGCTGCTTACAAATTACCATTCGAAAATAGAAAGAAATCACTCAAATTATATTTAGTAGTTTATATTGCGCAAATATCAAATCAATTTTCCTGTTTTCATATCCCGAGGCATGGAGTATTATTTTGAGACCAAAGCCCCATGAAAGAAAACATTGCAACATATTTCTCATGTGATAAGTAAATTGCTTTTCTTCATAGCATAATCCCTATCCTTTGACTTGGAGTTACCTGCTGAGATGTAAAAGAAGTAGAAACAATAAATAATCAATCAACAATGATCCCTGTCTGGCAAAAATAATTAATAATACGCACTTTGCATTACTTAACATCTTAGCATTGCCTATGTCTCCTGGTGTGACACAACAGGTTAACGTGCTCTTAAGATAATGGGATTTATGCACAGTTACTTCTTCAGTGTCCATTGTTAATCAGGCTGAAAATTATCATTAAGAAACATATGCATACGCACCGCAAGACAATCGTTTAAAGGCCCAAGTAATAACGTGAGACATTAAGATGTTACTTTGTTCCCAAATAGTGTAATCTTAATTAAAAGGAGAACAGGGCTTTTAATTACTATTAATAAGATTTTCGTGTCGCAGATGTATCTGACATAAGCTTAGTGAGTAATACTTTACAACAATAGATAGAAATAAAGAAATAAAAAATTTATTCTTAGTAAAGTGTATGCCAATAACATGGCGAGAATGTTATTAATTTTTTTTTTCAGATTTTTGACAAGCACACAGAATATCTACTTTAAGACTCAATTTGAGCCACAGCATAACTGTGATATTTCAAACACAATATGATACAAGTGTCATAGAGAAGATTTTAATTTAACAATTTTGACATTTTCAAAATGGAAGCATGACATGTAGAGTTTGAGGTCATAACAATAAGGGGATTTAATAGTCAATGTTCACCAAACATGGGCAAATTAAGTCAGGACAAATTATCGATAAATATAGAAATTAATTAGTTATCTTGTTGACAGAGAAAATAGAGCTTTATATAGAACCAGTTTAATCTTTTCCATCATTACCATTTGCATTATGAAATGTAATGAAATGCAAACAGTGTCCACTGGTGCCTTACATGTTCCAATGCAACGACACAATGACAATTCAAAATACAGCTACAAGTTATTTCAAGTAGTGCATCTCATGATTGAGGTGTCATCTTGTTCAGAACTACACCAAATTCTAAGCTGTTTTTCTTAGTAAATCAAGTGGAAATGCTGGACGGTTGTTGAAATTCATTGTGTGACCGCAAAGATATCCACTTCAAAAACTTTGACACTATACAGTTGGGACTATGTCGGATTATTTTGTACACACTTAAAACTGAATCTTGGACAAGATTTGTGCTTATTGGTTTGTGCTCATTCAAGTTCTCTTTCAAGTTGGCACGGCTGTTTTTTCTGCTTTCGCATGGCCTGCAGGTATTGTGATTATTATACAAATAGAATACCACAGTATGAGTAAGGTGTCCATGTGTGTTGGGTCCTCAGGGGTCTTGCCTTTTGAAGACCTGTTTTGACGCATAAAAATTTTAATTCTTAATGCAAATTCTGTATTTTCGCCATTCACGAATTCCGACAAACAGTGTCAGCAGATGCAGTCTTTATAGAACATATTTAGATCCACAAAAAGATGATTTGGTTACTTTAAAATTTTTCATTTTTTTTAAATGAGAAAAGAAGTTGCGTCTGATTTGCAATCAAGCTGTACAATTTTAGAAAGTGTGTCTGGGCCCATAAAATGATTGATCATTGAGTCAAAAATTGTTTTGTTAGAAATTCCAGAAATCCTTCATATAACAAGGAATTTGCTGGCGGGGTGTTTCTTTTGTCGTATTGTCTCACCTGTCCGGGTGTCTTGTTTAAAACTTTTAGTTTCTTAAAACATACTTCTCAACATGACTAAACATGATACCGTTAATCCACCTGAAAAATTCTAAGTTGCCTCTTTGTTTCATTTAGTATAGGATCCTGCTACCTGCAGTTAAATCTAATCCTTCTATTGAGACAACAATTTTAATCTGGAGTCAAAGTTTCATGTAATCTGATCGTATTAAGGTTGGGACCCGAATAGTTTGGAGGATTTAACAATGTAATATGTTGTTAATAACCGCACAAAAATGACGCAATTTTTGTTGGGCAGAGGATTATGAAATATTCGTGTCAAATGCCTCCCACATAATTTATTATTGATTGTGAATTGCTGGATTATTAATAATACGAAAAAGGTCACTGCAGGCAGTCTATTATTATGATAGATTTATTGTGATGTATTATGATGTTTAATCCTGTAGTATTTAGGATACCCGCTTCGTCATTTCAATGAAGTCAAGAAATCGCGTAAAGGATTTCATAAACTCAAAAAGAAATTGTGTATTATTTTCATTTCGAACAAGTTCTAAGATTTGACCGAGATTAACAGTTTCGTAAGAGAGTTTTAACAGTTTCGTAAGAGAGTTTTTTAGTTATCATGCTGATCATTCTTGTATATTCACGGCATGAGGTTACAGAGATTTTTTTCATGGTGCCTTAATATTTAATTCCAAATCTGTATTGTAATTATAGGATTTAACTAAATGTACAAATCTCCACAGCAACGGACCAACAAGCATACTTCCTCTTGGAAAAGCTCTTGTCACATGAAAGTTTTTCGAGGGTCAAAGGTTGACAATTCATGGGCCTACCCACCATGGAGCTTTTAATACAGACATCAGTTGAGTGAAAAGAAATGCCGGTGCTTTTACACGTTGGGCTCTCCCATAGCCTTATACAATTTCACGGTAGAGAGCCACGGTTTGCCATACCGTGGTAACCCCAATATGCCTTTTGGGGGACAAATATTAACGGCAGTAAAGTTATACCATAATGAGAATATAAAACTGATGTGGGTTCCAATCCAGGGATTCCGAAACTTTTTAAAGTAAACTATCTGGAAATAGTGATGGTAGTTTGATAAGATTAAAGTCAGCTTAAAAAGTCATTCCCTTATTAACTATGATAATGACTTGAAATCAAAGGACAGCCTTTGTA
>JBCAUG010013124.1:13129-25272 GCA_038406175.1 Haplosyllis leylae
TAAGATTAAAGTCAGCTTAAAAAGTCATTCCCTTATTAACTATGATAATGACTTGAAATCAAAGGACAGCCTTTGTAAGGCATTATACCTGAAAGGAAATTACCTCCTTAAGAATGTTCTAACAGGTGACTATGTGTAAATGCCATAATCTACAGCATCTGTGTGAGGAGGAATAGAACTCAGAACATCACATCTTCAGTACCAGCTCTTGTTTAGGCCTGATTTAACAATCAAATGTCATACATAAAATTAATGGCAGTGGGGCATTTTGAATCTTTAATTTACCATCACTTTTCTTTGCATGGTCAGCCGCAGAGTTTGATTTGTGCTTGTTCATTGAAGTATTATATCTGCATCCAAGTAGAGATAACACCTCTTGAAAGAAATGCATGTCTAAACTGGTGACAAATGACTTTTTCACTCTTGATGAAGACATTCTATCTTGACATCATGGAAAGTTAGGATTGTCTGGACACTTTTAAAGAATCGAATAGGTGAACTGAAAACATGGGAACAGCAGCAGCTTTTTTCTCAAAGAGTGGCACATGGCCCTGTGTATGTTTATGTAAGAACTGTATTATCTAGAATAGGAAGGGGGCCTGAAAGTCAATGTGTAGATGACACGAACGTTAGCCCATTAAAAGGAACTAAACAAAGTGTGTGTGGAAAGGTGTTGTAAGAAAAGCAGGTGTAAAACCAATGGGACGAAACTTTGGAATGCTGATTGATGTCATTTCATCTGAAACTTCGTTTCATGGTGAAACCTCAGGCCAATTTGTCGCCACCTTTACATCATATTGGAGAAAGAATGAAAAATTTGACGGTAAAATGTAAATATTTTTGAGACACATCAGTAAATGTGTCTCAAACTGTTGACTCCTAACAAACTGTGTAGGCCTTTTTCACAGTAGTAAAGTATTGATATAAAGTTGCTTCATTTTCATGTCTGAACTTCATTTCACATTTCTGATTTATTTGGTATTGTCAAGAAGTCTACTTGAGGAATGTCACTGCGGTGCATTTTACCTTATATCACCAGAATAGTCCTTTTCATTTCACTTCTAAAGTGCTTTCAAGGCATGCTTTCCTTTTTTTCTTCAGAAATTTCAATGTCTAAATTCCCAGTGTAATTTGGTGGAGAAAGGAGATGACCCATACTTGGACCCCACATAATGTATTCACAATCCATGGGGTCATCCAATCTAACAACTGATAACTTCATTTGACTTGAGTTGTTTGCAACCTTTTGTAGAATTGTCTGATCATATTTCCACTGTCACTTATGGATGGCAACTCCCCATGACAGCTAGAGTGGCAATACAAAGATCTCCATAACAAACTGAGGGCCATAGGACATAGATATAGCAAATATTGTACGGGATATGCATACGCAAACACCATCTGGGACTTATTTTGATACCTAAAAGCATTTAAAAAATTTTTTGGAACCCCCCGGAGGTGAATGATACCCTTTTAACGATTTCTTAAGGGGATTTTGAATGGCTCAATTCAACAACGTGTAATCTTGCTATGATGGAACTTTTTGCTAAGTGAAATTCATATCCATATTAATTAAAATACGGTAAAAGAAATATTGACTCTTCAGAGTTTTATACTGAAGACATGCAGAAAAAAGTTCGTTTGATTCAAGTGGGGAAGATATAATTTTTCAAGGTACACTTGTTCCCCACTTTTTGAAAACAAGATATTGCAAATAAAACATGAACTTTGACTAGTAGGCTCTGGTAATGGGTACTCCTATCCTGTTTCAATAGTGAATGTAATCCTCTTTTTATTTTTTAAAAGACTGAAACCACTTGAAGCGAATATGACATCAACTGTGTTTGTAATACCACATGTAAAATATTTTTCAGAATCCTCAGTCATAAAAGGATGAATATAAAATTAATTCGAATTCGAAGTGAAATTAATATTTAGCATTTTCTCACAATTCTTCCAGGATGTGCACGATGACAGTTCGTCATCCCGCCCTCTCTACGACGCCAACCAGATGGCGCCAGGTCACACAGTACAGATCGGCGCTTACGCCTGCACCAGTAACCCGCCCAGGCACCGCATCACGGAGAGCCCCGCCGAGGTACTCAACAGACCCTGGGCTCTCACACAAAAAGAGTTGGAGGTATGAAAATGACTGTTTCTTAATTCTATTGAAAAATATACCTACGAAGCGTAAATATTTCTTGACTTTTATCGTTTTACCAGCAACAGGTTATACTCTTTTCCTTTTGCCTTTTTGAAACTTTGTAACGAACTGCTTCTTCGTTGAATAAGGCTAATCCTGTACGAAGCCTGCGGCTTTATTCAAAAGTCAAATGTGAGACTCCTTACCCCTTAGAGACTTATGCCACTCACGTCCATTCTTAAAACAGTTCAACAGTTTCTTAACGTCGCCCCTGACCAAAAACTCTAGACTTGGGGACAGTCTCAGGTCTTCACCTCAACAGCTGACATGGTGTACAAATAAAATCATCACCGTCCTGAAAAGCACTTGATTTCATGCCTGATTACCTCGACAACATCTCTACATTAAATTAATGGTGGGACTTTATCTCTTGACTTTAATTTGCAATGGCTTTGTCGTCCATGGTCAGGACATGAGTGAAAGCAATACGTTGTGTTTGTGTATCGGGGTATGAGATGTGGTTCAAATAAGATTGTAATCAATTCGAACAAGATAAGGTAAAAAATAAGGTTACGGTAAAAGGAGGGATAAGGTATGCTTAACATCAAAGCCAAGCTGACTTGACATATTCATCAAGATTTCGTCGCAATGCTTTTTGAAATATTGCTTTTTGAAAAGGAAGCATCCGAACAGTCTTGACCTGGCAGCTTGAAATTCATTGTTATTTGAATTATTGAAAATAGCTCTTTGGTGGTAATTCTTTGTTGCATTAAAGGGATCAACTTCAAATTTCTCTTTCCAGTGAACTTTGCCCTTTTAACATCGTGTTAAAATAACCGATCTCCCACAAATACAAAAATAAAATGAAGACGCCTGTGATTAATCTAGATTTTTGTCACATCTTAAAGGCTTTCGGGCCAAAACACTTTTTTTTTCAATTCGAGGTAAAGTAATCCGTTTTAGACTTTAAATTAATTTCAGTGGAATTTAAAATTGCAGGTTCATCAGCTGCTACAGAGGATGACAACTCCAGTGGAGGATGAGGATTCCACTTCCGGATGTTCAATGGAAGGATCCAACACGGACAGTGGACGTGGACCTTCCGAGGATGGAGAACAAACCCACAATGATCATGGTAAGTTGAGAGAATTATGCAGAAAATTTACTTCATTTAAATAAAACTACACGTACCTTTCGATGCGGAAAAACGCTCTTTGCTAGAATTGTATGATTGACACTACTGAAAAAGTAATGGGCCTCAGCTTATCACTATCACAACAATCTGAGAAGTATTTTGTTAAAAGGGAAACAAAAATTACTAAAGACAACAATGTAAATTTTATTGATATACGCCTTTTCACCGCCTTTTTGAAACAGACCAAAGGGGATGCATGAAGAAATAAATATTGTCAAGTTATGTCTTGGCCACACATCCGTGAATTGTACAAGATTGAAATATTCTTCAGAAGTACTTTTTTCACCAAGGCAAAGACCTCAAATTGAGTAAATAACTTCTTGAAAAGAGTTGTTCCCTTCTAGTTTGAATTATTCATGACGTTGTGTAATTGCAATGTTAAATAATGCCCAACCTTTCAAATTTTTTTTTGGAAACCAAGAGGAACTTTTACTTTCCTGCAGAAAGACATGTAACCCGTATACTGTCACCTGGGCTAAAACCTAGGCAAATAATTATCTTAACAGTTCGACAAATGGTTGTTTTACTACGGCTCAATTGACGTTATTATGCACGTTTATAAGCTCAAAGGCCTTATTTGTTCAGGATCTGGTTTATTTCTAAAGGTTTTTGTGTAAATTTATGGATTTGGTAACAGTATTTTATGCAAAGCCATTTTCCGCAAAGGCAATATGATATCCAAGGTGTTTGGAGGAGGGTAAGCTGGGGATGAGAGGTCGTATCTCATTTTATTGCGACAATTTTTGAACTTAGACTTTAAATCAAGTAAAATTTTTGAAAAATTACTTGAAACACAAAAAGTAACTCATTCCGAGAAGGCATCGCCTACTTTTTCTTTAAATTTGATTTTGATGTCATAAGTTTAAATTTACATTTAATGCATTGCCACTCCATTAAAAAGGAAGTAGGCCTCAATGACAGTTTTTACTTAATGTCAATGTTAGATCGTCCCATCCTCCTGTCGTTTGTGGCTTTTCACCAAGCCATTTGGAAACATGATTACATTATGCTTTTGTGCTGTGCAAATATCCTCCACATATGAGCAAAAACCAAAGTGAAAATGAGAAATTAAGGTGGAAGCAAGCTTGTTGGACCAACAGACTCATTAGAATTATTTGAAGAAGTAAAATGTAAAATTTTTAATGAGACATACAACTAATAGTGTAGCAGAATTTACTACCATATTTCAGTCTTCATCCTATCGGAATAGTAAAAAGACAAAACAAATGTCCAACAGAGCATCATAATAAGATCAACAACTCCCTACATTCTTTAAATTCAGTCACCGCATTTGCATATTTTAACATGATAATATTGAATCAAAATAACCTAATAACCCCCAAAAAATTCAATAATACACACATGGCAGCATTAGCTAACTCAAGCCCTTTCACTACAAAATTCCCATCTGACCTGAAAATCGTGTATGCCCATCTCTTAAGCACAAAATGTATACTTTATATTCCATTGTGATTCACCTCCTTTTACTTTCCACAAACATTTTCTGGTGCGACAAAACAAACAGAGCTTCTCGTTAAATTCTGATAGAAACGTGTAATATTTGGAAATCGTGTTGGTTTCCATAGAGGTAATTCAGTTGAATGTGTTACGATTTGGGGAGGGAACACGTTCCTTAAATTTTTTTATTTCTTCAGCGCCATTGACTGAGGGTTCTGAACAAACGCGCGTTTTATACTGTTATTTTCTGGCTCCGTTAAGTGCGCAATAATGTGGCGGATCGAGTAGGGATATTTTTGTAAATATTTCAAAATAATTTAAGGATTCTAAGCATTTTGGGGGACTCCTTTAATATGCTTGAACGTTACACATTTAAATACGAATTTTCATGGAATTTTCTCTCTGTGATGGAACCAGAAAGCATGATATTTTAACAAGTTTTAATTACCATCTTGCCCTGTCTCACATCTACTGTGGTGATTTAGTTCCATGTCCTTCGGAGTGTTTCAAAAGGGAACGCTTCTATTTTAGCCATCAGTGAGAAATTCTTGTGAAACCCGAGCCATTTAAATAGATTGGTACACTGCAAAGTTGTTCACCGTTTTGTCTCTGGATCACCCACTCACCCGCATGTTGATAGCTGGGATTTTTTGTCTATTTACCTGAAGATGAGTAACAATAGACAATGTGAAACAAAATCACCTAGTTACATGACTTTCCAAAATGCACGTGGTCTTTAACTTCAGATATTTTCATATTGATTTTAAGCAAAAGGTGTATAAATAAATGCCAAGTTCAATATTAAAGATGCTTTTACCTTTCATGAAAAGACCGGCATTACCAAGTTAAAAGCCTTTAGCAACACCTAAATGAAACTCTGAGTAATAAAAATATTAATAAAACGTGACTTAATACCTCATTGTTGAAACTGGGTTAAAAGGGGCAAATAATTACTTAAATTAAGTTGTCAAAAAATTACACTATTAAAATAATTTAGAGTGTCATTTGTTGTTCATTAGCTATTGAGTTAAATGCAAAAGCACATCTCTTGTCTGTCGAATTTCATTGTGTTGATTTTTGCCATTGAGTTGCAGACGGGAAAAAATCCATAAATTTGATTTCATTGTTAATCATTTTAAAACCTGACAAATTAATATGTAAATGAATGAGGAAATCATTTACTTACTCGATATAATCTTTTACCTTTTACGTTGCAGATGTTTCTGGCAACCACAGAAATGGAAGACACAGACCGCAGAGTAGGAGTGGAACGCCGCAGCGTCCCGGAAGTACAACTCCTCAGTACACCGTACAATATACTCAGCCACACGTAGCTGGAATACATCCAGCCAATCACAGGCCTAGTCATTTGCATAATACTCATAACCAACCAATAGAGGCGCGGCAAGGACCTCCGGTGTTGCCACCCAGAGGACTGAGTTATTCCAATGGCCTTCACAAGCAGGCTCCACTTCCGTTAGAAGTGCCTTATGGAAAAATAAACAATGTGCTTCAAGTGCCACACAGACACTTAAAACGTAAGCCCCATTCTGGTGACAGTCATAATGCTCAGAATGCTATGGCACCACCCAATTGCAATTCCTTATCAAGGTGCACGGACACAACAATAGGAGACAGCACCCAGGATGAACTCTCAGACGGCGGAAGTACCACATCTGGTAGCTACACTTTAGATCTGGAAGAAGACGGATCTCCCAGGAAAAACTGCAGAGGCTATGCCGACACCTTTGTGTAGCAAACCTCAAGTCCTGTTATGTTTAAATGTAGTACATACCAGTTGTGTGATATGGACTTAAACGGACCAATATGTCTCAAACAACATGGATTATTTGATGATCCCGGTGTTTTTATCACGGCGTTCAGTACAAACATAGGTACCAAACATAAGCGCAAAATTCTAGCCGACGACTTACATTTTGAAACTGTGAAGTTCAATATTGGTATCAAGCTAAAAATATTGGGCATTGCACACATGTTGCCAAAAATGAAACCCAAAAGGAAAGGCTTGGTATTTAACACTGATGGTAGATCATGCAAATGGTTCCGCGTTTGAGGCGAAAAGACTGTATTTTTTTATTTCGTTAGAAATTTAGCACTAGTTATTCTGCAATACAAACCAGAGTTGCCGCTGACCAGTACTTAGATAGTGAGTGCTGTAGAAGTATTTGCCTCTGTTTTCTTGCTATACGAATAATGTACATAGGAAAAACTGTGTAAAAAATCCGTCCTGGTCTAAGAAATATTACGTGTCCAGAACAAGCTGTGCATAATGATTTTTACTTTTACATAATTTTCGTCGTTTTCTAGAGACCTTTGTGCAAGGACTTTATTAAATTCGTGCATGACAATAGTTGATGCACGTATTTCTTTGCATTACGTGTTACATGTAGATTAACCGCCACACATTTAATCGTCAAAAATTGTCTAGTTTCATAGATTTAAATTTTTCTTAAAAAGTTAGAAGGTAAAAAATATGAATGGTTAAAATTGCACTTCAAATACCCATGTTAATATTCATCTGACGGAAGTGAACTTTTTGTATTTTTTACGACACTATTGCATGCTCAGCCTGAGTTACAAACTATAATTTCACTGCCTCAAATGTGTGAAAGATTAAAGGGAAAAACGACACAAAGAGAATAGCAACCGCTAATAAATATCTCCGAAGTACAAATCAGTTTTCAAATTTAGAAACATTAAGTCATGGAAGAAGATTGTTGATTTTTTGCACTTTTCTCTGGTCTCTATTCTTGGAATCCTCACAAAAAGCATGACCAGTGGTTGTGAATTGAAAACTTGAGAATACAGTATGTTTGATTTGTAACAATGCTTTTAGGTGCAGTTGAAACTTGGGCATATTTTCTATTGCAGTGGCATATGTCTGTAGATTGTTTGCCGAAAACACATTGTACAAATATATTTGTAATTGATTTTTGTTGACAAAAGATATGCAGAGTGCTTTAATATACTACTAAGAATAAAAGTATTCAAACATATTCAAACTTTGTGTTGAAATTTATACATGACCGCTTTATTTATATGCTTTGTATACAGAATATAGGAAAAAAAATTCAAAACTAGGTATTGAAAATATCAGATAAGCCTTTATTGATATTGCTTTGTTAAATTCTGAGAAAATAATGTTATGCTACCTTTAGAATTATACCCAAAAGAATGTACCGACCCTATTTCCAGTTGGTTGCGTAGAAAAGGACTAAATTCCTGGCCATTATGAAAAGTAGCAATATGGGCGAGGTCACAAGTCAACTTAGACAAGGGAGACAAATTGGCTGTCTACCCTGGGTATTTCTTACCCTTTTATTAGGCCCCTTTATGAATACCGTGGCTAATTATCAAGAATTATACCATATATGCCACTCTAAGCCGGCCCTAAGTGTGAATAAACATCAAAGGACAATGAAATATAATAGAAATACAGATTTTCTGATAGGCCAAACCGAGGATTGTTAAGAAAAATTGCCACCACTGCCCAAGGGTGAAAAAAGTATAAATTGAGTAAATTGATACCTTCTTGGAAATTTGGGACTTTCTTGTCGCTTGGTTTAAAATGATGTGTATCAATTATTTTTGGAAACCAGAGAAAAAGCCCCGGACCTGGGGTGGTATTCTGAAGGTGTAAATTATTTCGACAGAGACAGCCACCTCATTAGAGTAAGAGTTACCTGAGAGGTGCAGCATAAATATGTAGAAGTTACTATTCGTTTCGTATTTGCCTGATGTGAGCGTGAAACTAGTCTTGTATGCTATCTGAAAACATATACAAATAATATAGCGATGGTTATTGATGGCAAGAAAAAAATTAATTCGTGAAGCAACCCATTTAAATTTTAAAAAAAATCTTTTTTCACCTCAGATAATTGTGCTTGTTTTTACTGTCTGGAAACATTTTTCCCTTTCTGGACTGCAAATTTAGTATATTTTAATTTCATTTCTAAACATTTGGTAATAACTTCTTTTCCCATCCAAACTAGGAACGCAGCGCTTCTTGGGTAATGAGATATATTCAGAACGGAATGGAAATAATAAGCAGAACTTTCAAAAGGGGGAGAATCCTGTACCCTAAAGGGGTACTCCCGCTGATAGGAACATGTTGTGTGCCAGGGAGGGGTGGGTACCCTCCTGGCACATGTTAAGGTACGGACAATTGTATTGTAACTGTTACATTTTCATTTGGTAGTGACACATTCTTCAACAGTGCAAATATTTAGTTTTCAGTAACGTCCATCTCGGACAATCTGGTTTTTCACGATATGTATTTCTGTCGGATCTGGCAGATCTAACTGATCCAGAAGTGGATTTCTGTACCTTGTTATTGTATGTGCTAATTATTTAATGAAGTACACACAATCGAACAAGTACTGTAAACATTAAGTAGCCCTTATCATTAAATTCAAAATCGTGATAATTCTTAAAAATTGCATTTCATTTTTGTGAGATCTGACAGATCTGGCAGATTTACTTATCGCGAAATGGTTCTGAGATGGTATTATTATTGTGGTGAACATAACCACAGCAAATAATAAAGAATTTGAAAAAGATGTATCACAAGCACATTAAAGAAATATTTTGTTGAAACAGTTGGAACTTCTGCCAGATTCGGTCATGATTTTCAATTGTGAAAAAGTCGAATGAATGCTTTCATAGAATGTTTCCATCAATGACATGTGTGATATGTTATGAAACCGGTCATAAAGGATTACAAAATAAATAGTTTGTAAAATTTGAAATAATGAATGTGAGCACCACTCCGCTCGATTAGTTTCATATTTTGTCTTCGTGTGCGTGCGTGTATTGGTTTGTGTGTGTGTGTTTGTGTGTATGTCCGAAATTCATTCTCGTCACAAACAGTAACCAATATATATTTGATTTGCCGATACATATTATTTAGAAGCATATTTATGCAAATTGTATAAGAAATTTGAACAACACTTTGCGAAACAATTGTCAAATTCGTCTAATTAGTAAATTGATGACTTTTAAAAATCTCATTTCCTTTAGTACGGTGGTACAATCTCAGTCCACAACACGATCTTATTTTTCTTAGTTTTACCGCCCGCGTACGTAGTACGACGGGAAGGTATTGTTTTCACAGGTGTGTGTCTGTCAACTGGGAAGGGAGGGTACCTCAGCCTCTGGTCCCAGGTCCTTTCCTGTCCCCTGGCAGCACCTGGTCCTGTACCAGGTCATGTTAGGGGGCAGGAAAGGGGGTACTTACATCGACAGGACAAGGGTAACCCCCTGACACGAGAGTGATGCTATACGCAGCGGGCGGTACGTCTCTTGCGGTCAGGCAGGAGGACTTTCTTGTCTTGTTATACCTTCAAAATACCTAAGATTTTCTCATGGATTCTTTCGTGTTTATTTGTATTGTGTCTCGTCATGTTTGTTATTTTCCACAAATTATGAACAATTCAGAGGAAGCTCATGTTGGAACTACAGTGTGAACCCGACGGCAAGGAATAGCTGCGAAACTTAATTTTCCCAACAAGATTGAAACAATCCAAGCAACTTCAATTGTCATCATTTCCTGTTAGCTACTGCTTTTCTTTTGGCCCGTTAAAAATAGAAATATTACCCCAGTTTAAGACTTGACAGATTGAAAATTAAAATTTGCAGTTCTAGTAATTTAGTTCCAAGGATAACTTAAAATAACCATACTTATGTGTGTAATTTAACTCAAATTTCTAATCTCGCAAACTGGTCTGTTTGTGTAAAATCTAATTAGTTAAACAATTCTTTTCTGACTATTTTTTTCAGAAAGTGCCTGAATGAAGACCGCAACCGTTTTAAGGCCTATTCACACCGAATGACAGAGTTGACACTAGAGTTGCAAATGGATCTCATAGCCATTTTCCAAGCAGCAGTACTAGCGGCAACACTCGCGCTCGGTGTGAATAGAGTCTAAATCTCCCTGGACGGCAAAGCAGATGACTTTTGTGATGAATCTAAAAGCTTCATAGGCACTGCTATGAAAAAGACAAAATCATTACATTTTTTTACACCAAACTTCAACTTCTCTATTCCAACCCCAGTAGACAAGATTTAGCCCCCTGGGTACTTTGGAAGCTCATAACTCCACAATTATTTAATTTAGAACCCCCAAACCTAGTGCATTGGATAGAGAATTTAATTTTAGGAAAATTTTTTTGACTTGCCTCCTCCTGCAAACCCACCCTTTGGGGAGAACCCAGAGTTTTGTTAATCTCATATGAAAAAATCATCAATTTTTAAATTTCATCGTACTTACTACCTAATGATACTTGAAATTACCAGTGATGCGGGGCCACTCCCTACATTGATTACAGTTATGTGATACAATTCTTTTGTCTTTGCCCACCAAAATGTGCCAATCATGTCCTTACTGATTTCATACTGGGTTTATGAAAGGATTTTGATGTCAGCCTTTTGCTCATTGGCTCCAAAGAAATGATATAGAAAACCTGTTTCAAAATGACAGACCTGAGTGAGACTTTTCTAACTTTCTATGATTTTTTAAAACCTTTCCAAAGACCTTTTTCAGCTCAAAATTTAATACCCTTTTTGCATATTATTTAGTATTGTGCCACCTTAAGTAGTATTAGTGGGTCCCTTGCTTGACCATTTCAAAGGTTCATTATCCTACTCCAGCTCTAACTTTGAGGCATTCCTCAGTTCATAGTCTAAAGCTATCACAATAACTTTTACAACATGCCCATCCAGTAGTACCTTATGGCACTTATGACACATGGGTCAGTATCGAACATGGGTCAGTATCGAAAGGGTTAAGGCAAGTCAAGTTATGCTATCATAATGCCAGATTTGGTCATTTTCTAATAAAACTCATCATTTCAAACTGTTTAGGCTAACTTTTGGTTGTGACCCATCCCACCTTAAATGATAGATCAGTTTAAAATACCGGAATGACTTCAATTTTCCAACCTAAACTTACATAATACACGCAACGATCCTTCGTAGCATAGGGGAAACACTTAGTATACAGAAACAGTGAATAATTGAAAAATAGTACAGTAGCGGATCTAGAGTTTGGTCAAAGGGGGCCCAAGAAATTTTTTCTGAGATTTTGCTGACGTAGCACAGCACAATTGGGTGAGAGAAGCGAGCATTTGTTGGCTGGGGTCCAGGGCCCGCCTTAGGGTCCTGGAAACTCTTGCATTTTTAACTGTCAAGTATGCATTCTCCCACTATTCCTGGTACTTTTTCTTCAAATGTTTTAATATACATTGGTGTGGGGTACATTACAAAATATCTGTTTCAATATGAAAGATTCTGGCCATTTTGACAAATGCAATATTCCTTTTCCTAATA
>JBCAUG010013125.1:0-11040 GCA_038406175.1 Haplosyllis leylae
AAGTTTTAAACCAAAGTAATTCCTAATTCAAAGTTACATACAAACTTTGAATTACAGATCTTAGTTTAATTCAAATTCCCACTTTATTCAAAGGAAAACCTTGCCGACGAATCACTTGGAATTAACCGTGCCTGATCTGTATCACATTTGTCTGTACACTTCCATCAGTTCAGGCATTTTTCGCCCTTTCTGGCAAGGAACACAGCTATAGCCACAAGCTGTAGATTCTGTAGGGTCAACGTATGCAAGATCCTTGTATTTTTTTAAAAAAATTTTTTTGAAAGTTGCTCATCGCGTCTTGAAACTCATTCGAGGGCAAAGTTCCGTCAAGTTTAAATTAGAAATTTTTGTCTTTTGGTCTATTTCTCGGGAATAACATTTAAAAATAGAATTGCACATAGTCCAATTGTTTGATTTTAAAAGTACCCGTTTATAGCTTGTCGTGTGTCTGATCTTTTTGTGCAGTCCAATTTCGGAGTGCATATTTGTACCAGTTTGAAGAACTTTCGATTTTCAAAGGAATAGGGAATAAATGGTCTCAAAGGCTTTAATTTTGGTCTGTCACAGGTATTTTCTTTTCTTGTGACGAAAACTAACACATTTCCATTACCGTGATGTAAATTATGTTTTTGAGTGGGAATTACTCCCGTTACAGAAAAGCAGACGTTCGTCTGAAACAGGATAAGTGGCAAAATCTCGCAGTATTCCCAAAGCAAGAGCACTCACTTTATGTAAAGAGAAATATAACAAATTTTTCTTTAAATTAGTACAGGTAAAAACACAATACTCATAAATTGTTGGAATTTTGTAAATCTGATGCTTAATTAGTAATGCACCTACCAAAGTTGAACGAAAGATTATAATGACAAACAGATCTGTAATTGTTGCCCACAGATTCTTATTAGATCTGTATAAATGAAGCGTGGCTGTGACTGAACGAATTCCTCAAGGTAGAAATTGTCCACATTGGCACGTTTCTTTTGCCTGCAGTTTAGTATAAAGATGCAGACCGAGATGCCGCTGCCCCTTCTGACAAACTCATTGACACGCGGAAGCCAATTTTTTCTTGTAACAACGGTACAGCCCGTCTAGCTGTGTGACAATGCATGCCTGCGCCTTCATAATGAAGTTTCTCAAAATGTATTGGAAGACTATGGTGAAGTTAGATAGATGTCTTTATTCGGATGCATAACTTCCCTGATGTTATTTAAAAAAGAACGTGTCCTCAACATTATATTACCTCTGTCAAAATGAAACCAAAGTTCACAGGTGTCTTTGGCACGAAAAACAAGTGTTCTCTGCGGCTAAAACTGAACACGACTAAAATCCAATGTCCAAGAAACTAGGGATATTTTTCTGAAAAATTACCACAAATATAGTAATTTTAAAAAAAAAGCAAATAGATGGAAATGAAATTGGTTTACCCGTTCGTAATTTGCGTATTTACATATGAATATCAAATGGAATTGAGGTCTTGTAATTAATTAAATTTAATCCCAGTAGGTCGATTGGTTCGTGCATTGAAGCAAACAAGACATTTGTGAAATTCATTTGACGCGTCAGTTACTGTTAACAACAGTTGGTTGATCATAATTTCAACCAGAAGGCGATTGAGTAAAATGAACAGTTAAACTATAAGGAAAGCAAAATGTTTGGGACATGAAAGATAGATTGCTTCAATATATTTGCATATGATGAAGTTTTATGATGTAATATTATCCATAAACACGGCGTATGAACTTGGACAAGCAATTAATATTGTTGAAATTTGTGGGCGACTCATTGACCTAAATAAATAACAGTAGCGCTTCTTTTCATTTCTGATTTGGACATATTACCTTTGAGAAAGAGGGCTTTTTGTTGGAAAATTCCACAAAGAAACGTTTCTTACTCATAAATATAAATATGATACATGACAATAACTATTGTAGAAATGTGATGTATGGTAAGAAAATATTAGTTTCTTTTTTCTTTCTTGTCGAGAAAATTTTTTCATTGGCCGCAACTCTTCTCTGTGGAACTTTTTTTTTGGAAGTTGATTACCCGAAATTTTCGTGTATTTTCTATCAAAAATTAAAACGTTTTTATCTGATCTTCAATTAAGAATAATGTATTTTTATGTTTTTGATCAATCTTGGAACTGCTCAACCTGAAGAAAATGAGAAGCAAAAGAACGAAGGCGTGCATGCACACCAAAAAAAAAAAAAAAAAAAAAAAACTGAGCTTACCTGAAAAACTTGCTGTTCCTATCAGCGCAAAAGTAAGAACAAATATGATCCTTAATGAGTCTTTACTGTCCATTATTTCAATATGCGAGGTTATTCGTTTTAGCTGTGTTGTCACAGCTTTCTTCAAGAGTTCTGAACGATATATCCACTTATATATTAGATCCAACGACGTGGCAATGGTGGGCAAGTGGAGGTCTCACGTGGGCAGCTTCATAAAGAAAAATAACAGCTTCGCTTCAGTGTGCCAATGCCCTAAACAGAATGACCTTATTGTAGTCCTTTTTATTGTGTGCCAAAAAGAACAAAAATCAAACAATAGAATTATTGGCTGCGGGCCTTCAATGAAGTTTATACGATTTTTTTTTATTAATATTCCGACCGTCTTGTAGCTGCAAAAACAACATATGTTGGATCATACAATAACATTCACAGGCTTCTTTTATCTTTTTACTCTTATTTTCCTCACATTTCATTTCGTTTAAATTCTCTCTTTTTTTCCGTGGTAAACTGACTGTCACATGTGGAATTGCAACATCGGTCGATCTCTGCAATCAAAAGTTGAAGAGTATCGGTGAAACATGAAAGTAACAACTTGTCATTATTTTGACTCCCACAGGAAAAATTCAGCACGATTTAAAATTCCCTGAAAAGCAAAAGATACGAAAACAAAAAATATAAATGGGAAGGCGGATCTGGCATTGAAGCATTCATTAGTACCATCGTTGAAACTGTTAGTGAATATTGTCCGTCTGGTGACATCTGCCCTGTGTTTCAAAGCAAGGGTGGGGCGTGAATTGCTCAGATTTATTCGAATTTTCCCTAAATTGTACAAAATTGGCAACGTTGCCAACAAAGACTGACGCAGAAAGAGCAAAATAAATTCAGCGAAAAATATTTTCCCTGGAGATAAAACCCAGGAGCTCTTGTAATCTACTCTGATGCTTTGCTAACTGTACAAAGTTGACATTGGTTCACGAAACAATATTCAGTTTAAAGATCCTATCCAACACAAGTCTGGTTAGCACAACTGGATAAGCAAGCATCAGAGTAAATCACAACAGATCCTGGGTTCTATTCATACTGTAGGCAATTTTGCTGAATTTATTTTGCTCTTACTTGTGTAAACCTTTGTATGATTTGCCAGCTTTGTATAAGTTAGAGAAAACTTCAATTGCTGATTGTTTTTATACCATTACTGAGTACATTGTTTTGGTGATGAATATTCGATGAGAGTCAGGCGAAAGTGAAAGTGCTTAGTTAATAATATGTCAAGCAGATACGTTTAATAATCTTGATGGGTACAGATCCCTAAAGCCTCATTCCGTCAAATCGGAATATTACAAAATTGCAAAACCCTTTTGTTGGATTTATCTAATTGGTCTTTAGTATTATATGACTGCATAGTTTCCGGTGTACCATGGAGAACTTCTAAATAGCATTTTGGTATTTTGCCACTATGCATTTAAATCTGCAATGTGTTAGTACCTGGGGGATTGTCAAGGGGATGTTGTGTCAATATTGTTAGGCCTCCAACACCCGAATCATTTTTGCAGCCATGTTGCTTCTCAAATATTACACCACTACTTGCGCTCATTTCTTTTGTTCTGGCTGTACATTAGAATCAAATAATACGTGATTGCGTTAACAATAACTTTATTATCTTCTGTTGGAGTGTCACCTGAACAATGGGACATTGTCAACAATGAACAAAAAAATGAACAATGAAAATTTTTTTTCTTAACTATATCAAGTAACATATCAAACAAATCAGTGCAACAAGAGGATGATTCTTATGTATATATAGATAAATTCTAACAATTCTATGTTACCTTACTTGGATTTTAGTACATTTTGACACATTTCCTTTGTGCATCTACATTGGTCCCCATAATACAACCACTGGCAAACTTGCGCTCAGCCTGGCATGTCCTTTTATAAGATCTAACAGCCAAAGACCTATGACCCATAATTTCCTGTATAATCTGCTCATCACAGTCATTGTGATACAATCTTATTGCACAAGTTGCATGAAGAGAATGGTTAGAATAGTAACCAGGGAGACCACCTTTCTCACATATGACTTTAACAGTCATCTGAAGTTTATTAACACCCATGGGACTGTCTTGATACCAACAATTTGGTTTATAATTCTTCAGTGGTTGCAAGTAAAATACCTTACATGAACGAGTTGCTGGTGACAAAGCCAAATACATCCCAATAAGTCTCACAGGACAGTGATATGAACCAGGTACTGGGTAGATGTCTACACACTTTGGGTCTATCTTCCTATGTTTTAACCCTCCTTTTTTGGTTTTTAAACCAATATCCTCTGTATACCTTAAGAAATAGTGACCATGGACATCATCCCTAACCCATCTAAATTGGCTTTTGAAAGGAATACTATGAAGAACATGATGTTCTTTACCAGTGTCATAGCCAGAATCTAGACACACTAAGTGACCCAGGCGAACAATAATTAATCACCGAGTATCCATAAGTCCTGATCACATTAAGTGACCGAAGTGGACCACAGTCACAGTTGAGTGACCTACCCACTGAGTGCCCTCCACCAAGGTGCGCCACCCATGGTGATACCTGTTACTTAAGGTACTCATTAGCCCAACCGGGCATGATTTTATACTTGTATGATGAACCTGTAACTTCCACTAGAAGTATGACAAAAAACTACCACTGTACAGATACCTCACAAATGTATTAGAGTTATCTATGCGGACTGCCAAGACAATCACACTTGCAGATATTTGGTATGTCTACCGTATACGGAATAGCTTTAATATAACCATAACACCAGATGTATCAACCAGCATGCAATGCACAATTTAATCCTACCATATAGACAACTGTGTCTAAAAGTTGGTTTGGATTTTCAGTACCTAGAATCCCTTTACACCACAAAACATCTTCATCAAATTCAGAAATAGTATCAGATTGTCTTAACACAATGCCAATACCATCAAAGACACATTGCTTCATGATATTAACTAAGGTAAACTTCAACTCTGTGAAGACCTTTTCGTTAAGTAACCTCCACATAAATCCTGAAGTTTCTAAGTGAAACTGCACACAAATTACTATCTGATACAATGTCTTTGCTGGAAAGTCAGATCCATCAAGTTTGCAAACTTCTGTGATAAATCCCCTCATGGCATAGACCAAATTATCAACCCAAATAATGTTGATTTCATCCAAATCACAGTCAATAAACTCATTGACATTCCCATTATGTGCAGATCTCTACTCTGAATACATACACCTAACCTAATTGATCTTTTTAACAGACTCATCAGAAAATTTCTTCCATCCCAATGACTTCAAAGTACTATTATCCAAAGGCAAATTGTAAGTGCAAACAACCCTGAAAAATAAGTTACAACAAATTCACTCAAATGAATTTTAAAAAAAACTTACAATCAAGGAAACATCAAAAATAATAACACTGCAAATTAAATGTATTCATGAACCTTCCGCACACAGAATCAGTACTGCATCCCTTCCTTGGTACAATCTTATGAATATCACTAACAGGAATTTTCTTTTTCTCACAAGAAACACCTGTAATATCCAAAGACTCAGGTTGACAACTACCACTCAATTCCAATTCTTCTTGAGTAAATCCTTGAGGAATTTTGCATGCAATTCCTGAACAACCAGCACCCAGTTGGTATACATATAAATTCCCTTCACCATCAAACTGCATGAATTGAACAGACTCAGGCTTCTTTTCAGACAAAATTCTAACAATTAAAAAAAATATCAAAAATAACAAAAGATACATTCTAAGCAGAATTGTAAAAAAAAATAAAAGAAGAAAAACATAAGAAATATCCAATCAAAAAGTCTATAATAAAAACACTCACTCTGATTCACAAAGAACATGATCATCAAGAGAAATATCCTCAACAATGGGTGTGTATTTGTCATTTTTCCTCCAATTCAACTATATCCAATCAGAAATTCCATCTTCATTCCAAAGAGAAGACATATAAAAAAATCTTTACTAAAAATACTAGCCAAATAGCCAGGATGCCAATCTAAATTCTTGAACAAAGAGTCATCCATCCACACCACATTCTCAAGTAAACTGAACAGAAAATGTACCCTACACAAAGACACTATCACTCAATGTTTAAACCACAATAACTATGTAAAAAAATTACACATAAACTGCACCAATATCAAAATAAAATAGTCTATTCAATGAACAAGGCCAGTAAAACAATTTGAAAACTGTACTCAAATCAAATAATTCAACCATGACACAACCACAAAGATGAAACTCAATAATTTCACACCTCACCAAAAATCCTATTATTTCAAACAAAACATGAAAACAATTACTAAATTACTTAATTGACATGGTGTAAGTCAGATAATTAACAGTTCTAGTGTATTACATAATGGAGAAATAACTATATGAGTGTATTATCACATTAGAAAGCCACAAGAATGCAAAGCATTCAAGTGACTTTTGTGTGATAATACAAGAATAGATGTTATTTCTCCATTTTAAAAAATGACAATTGAGTTATTATGCTATTCAGTAGTTTTACAATAAAGTTGGTTTTCTCATTGTTGGGATGAGGAATTTTGAACAAAATTCACATGGACAATAGTTGACTCAAGGGTACCTAAATATGTCAATTTGAATGTTCTCGGGGTTGGCCTTGATGGCACGGAGAGCCAATGAAAGTGACCAGCAGCATAGAACAATAACCCGGGGAGAGCCACTGTGACATGGAGCGAGCAGACCAGCATGCCCTTCCCAGGCACGCCCTTGGCAATTTTGAATTATTTTTTTTTCTATGAAGGAGTATGAGTATCTGTTTGATTTTTTTGTGGATACTGTCTGGATACCTGTCTGTGTTCATGCAAAATCTTGAGGCTGGATGATTAATATTTCATAGTGATTTACCACCTCAAAGTTGGGCAAAAAGTTGGTTTTTCCATGATTCTAACAGTCTTTAAAACAAGGTAAAAAATACCAAAATTCATACTAAAATTTATTCTAATCGATGTAAAAGTTACTGAAATGTGTTGCATTTGATGTCCTCTTTCGTTTGATATGTTACAAGCCATGTTTTGTAGGAATTTTCATTTTCAGACTGAAAAGTGCAATTTTTAGTGCACCCAGGTCAGTGCACTCGAGATGCCAATTTTCGTGGCAGGTGTCACTTTTCCATGTAGAACAATAGCAATCGAAGCCCAAATTATCAAGATATAAGATGCCCTCCTCTGAATAGACGAAAGGTGCCAGAATTATTTAAACCCTGATAACATAGTTTAATTAGTTTTGGTAATGTATGTGTTTGAATGGGTACCAATAGGTTCAGTTTAAGCACCAAACCATAAATAATTTGGACAAGTTACGGATGGTTTGGGGAAGTGAACGTTTGGTCAGGTGGTCCAATTTCAGTGGCCGAAGATTCAACAGTGTTTTAGACTTCGATCACAGATGATACAAACACAGAAAGTCGAAGAACAATTCTCTTCAGACTACCATGTGGAACTTTGGGGGGGGGAGCTTGCATTAAAGCTTCTTAATGCAAAACTTTTTAACCATTGATTTGTGGAATAAAGTGCTTTTGTATTCAACAGTCAGTGTTGCCATACTACGGGGTGGGGGTAAAGTCTCTTGCCATCTGCTGTCTGTCTGTCTTGCCAAAACAACCTGTCATTTGATTTACATGTTGTGGCTGTGAAGTAGTAATGGCACGATGATTCTGTGCTCAAGTTGCCTTGTGTTTACCAATACAAGGAGAAATACCCAGTGAAGCATTGGGTGCGATTGTCAGGAAATCTATGGCTCAAAATTTAATGTTTTTGGACCTCGTTCTTTTCGGCAGCAAACGAAAAGTTTGGGCCCTGCTGCTGAAATTCAATTTTACCTGTAACAATTGTAAACCATACAACTGTGATTTGATGTAGTTTTATGCTTGAATTCTCCATATTTATAGGTTGAGCACTGAGCCCAGTTTAGGTGTATGTTTTGTCGATCATCTTCTTAGAATGTACTATAGCTGGTCTTCCATGGTTTACGTGTTTACCTCGAGAATAACATTTGCTGTCGCAAGTCCCATTATCAAACAATGCACCAACAGTAATTAGGATGCAAGACGTCACAGAGTGACCCAATTCTTTATCCCATTATCTTGGGTCAGCTGGGGGCAGATTTAAGTAGAAAGTAGGGGATCCCAATCGGGAAAGTTTGGCTTAGAGTTGTCATCGGCTGTTATATATTTCTGGGGTGAGACAAGGCGTAATCTTTCGTGTTGGAAGGCACTGGATGGAATTTGATTATTACTGGTTCGAATGACTTTTTGTGTACATGTAGTACCTTGTCTGCTGTTGTCATGTGTCATTAGGCTATCTGTTCATTGCGCCATATGCAAGGCGACTTATGTGAAATGCTCATGCATGGCCAAAAACTCGTTTGTTCCGAGGTATGTAGTAACGTAACTGACTACACAAATGACTTCTAATATTTTAGCATGGCCGGATCCGAGACGATAGAAATTGTGAAAAATGTCAACTGTCTGAATTTTCAGAACACAAGCAAGTCGTGCGTGAATGCAAGAGGCACACCGCCCACCACGTAGTAAGTGCTGGCTGTGCTGTCCTAACCTGGGGGAGGGGGGTACTTGGGGTACCTGAGCTGGGGGGAACCCCCCCAGACCTGGCCGGGGTACCCCTCCCCTTGTGAACTGACAAACAAACTGAAAATATTACCTTCCTCCATCCTTCGGATGCGGACGGTAAAAATGCAGCCCGTTAGCATGGACTTTCAGCCTCACGACCACGAAATCAGAGCACAACTGATCTACAGTGTTCAGACTCGATCTAAAAAAAAACCAAAATAATTTTAAAAATGCCAATGCATCTGAAAGAAATCTTGAGAAAATGGTATGACATCTGTGTCTGACTTGGGAGACGTGAGGCTTCATGGAAAGACACAAGACCTAAATTGATCAAATAGGCTATAAACAAGAGGTTTTTTAACTGACACATGAAATACGGTTCTGTGAGATTCGAGACCTTTTGTGTTCAAGAAAAGAATGCAAATAATTAAACATTGATCATCCGTTCTGTCACAAGCAGATCACAGACCATGTGGTTTTGAAGTTATTTTACACAGTGTATTGTGAGATAACATTCCTCTCGGCACAGATGTAAAACCTTAGCCAGTTTTTCGCTGTATTTCTTGAATAATTTTTGGTCAAATAACAAAAGGAAACTCGACTTCACTGGAAGACTATTAAATACTTATTGCTTTGTTCTCATTAACACTTGACAACTAATCTGTATTCGTGGCAAGACGCAAGTGTGACTTAAGCTTTTATGCCTCGTGGTCATCAATACAAGTAAAGTGATGAAACTGTGACATCATCGGAAGTATGTCAAGGTCAAGTAACAAAGCCATTCCTGTTTGCCTTTTTTATGACGAACAATATTGTTCTTATTGATTGTAGAGCAACAGAACCAACACCTGCTTCCTACCAGTGATGGACCTGTGAAGTATATGCAGTTCTGCTTCAAACCAATGTGATTCCTTGTGTCTTCCTGTGTAAAAAGGACACTCCTGTAACATGCAATGGTGTCTGGTGCGGTTGCAGATAATTATGTTCACACAAGGAAGGGGCTATTTTGTACCACGATATCTTCTTAAATTGAAAGAACTTAATTCTTAATCTAAACTGGTTCAGTATTTTCAACCTCATCTCACCAAATGTTTGACCATTGATTTATATGTTAATGACAGGTATAGAACTGGGCCAGTAAAAATTAGAAATAGTGTGTTAATATAATGTCAGGGTGGCTACGCCACAGAGGAAACAGGGAATTGGATGTTTACTTTTTCCAGATAGAGAAAAATGGGGAATTTGCTAAACGATTTTAAGAATATGATTTTTTTTCACAGGGAATTTAAGTCCAATACCAGGACAATTTAAAAAGTTTTAAAAATTAAAAGATATTTCTGGGCTGTGATGGGCTGTAGCTGTGATCTGTTTACTTTTCGAAGCAGATGTTGAGTTGGGGGGAGGTCAACCCAATAACTGAATAAAATTTTTTGCAACGGACTCCATTGCATTTGTGATTGTAGTTTAGAGAATAATATTAGTGGTTGTATCTGTGAGCAAGGTATTGGAATAGATGTTGTATTTTGAAGCCAAAAAAAGAAACACAGTGAAAAGTTTAAAAACACGGGGAATTGGAGTGTGGCTGCCCTGAATGTGAAAAACACTAAGATATACCCTGCACATTTCGTACTATCGTTTGTGTTGTTTTGTTTATGGACAATGTCAAGATCACGTCAAGGCCACTGCAGTGTCACCGTAACTAGGCCATGGTTAGTGAAATACATAACCCTGTCCCTTAATAAGGACCACCTTAGTAAACGAGACGGTTACTTACAGATACACAGCATAGTCTCCGCAATAGGTCACAATTTAGATATCTGTTGAGACTTCGCGGTGAACTAAAAACTTATGGCATTTTTCTCTTGCCAGTAGTTTCTGTGTGCTTCACAGATAGTCTCCTAATAAGAGACTAATAAGGGTATGCCCACAACAAATGCAGTACTTATAATCTAGTCGACATGCAGGCGCATGGTTCCCTGAATTTAGTAAACAGGCGGTGGTCCCACAAAGTGTTTTGAGTAGATTTTATTTCACAGCTATGCATTCATCAACAATATATGTACGGTCATTCCTATGTTACGTATTTGTTAAAGCACGATAATTCGTGCTTTATTAATTTTGAAACTTTCGAGACCGCAGGTCGAGAAAGGTTTTCA